>JALHLI010000009.1:5299491-5409491 GCA_023349425.1 Anthopleura sola | reverse complement strand
TTGTTGCTGTCTGGCGTGGCTGGGTGAGGAGGATGGAATCGAATAACTGAATTGAGGGGGGGGGAACAACAAGGTTATTAGTGTGTGTCAACGGATTCTGAACGTCTTGTTGTTTTCTGCGTGTCTGTCCGCTTGCTTTCTCTGTATGTTTGATCTTTTCTGTCTTTTTGTCTGCTGTCTAAATACCTGCATCAGTCTGTCTGTCTGTCTTTCTGTCTGTTTGTCTTTGCCTGTCTATTTGTCTGTCTGTCTGTATTTTTGTCTGCTGTCTGTCTGTTTTTCTTTCTGTCTGTCTGTGGTTTTGTCTATCTTTTTGTCTTTCTGTATGTCTGTCTGCATCAGTCTGTCTGTTTGTCTGTCTGTCGGTCTTCGAGTGTGTAGATTTTGTCCTTTATATTTTGTTGCTGCCCATAAGGACATATTCCTAGGTAAAGTAACTACACTGTATTCATGAGGCAGGTTTGAGGTATCTCCTTACCTCTTGTGTTTCCTTCTGATCTTTAGTAATATCAGCATTCTCGTGCAGCCCAAACACTTCTGGGTTAGGAATCAGAGGTAAACTACGGACATATTCCACATAATCCTCATAGGAACCTTTGGGTGGCACGTAGTAGATGCCACTCTCTGAAAACCTGGAATTTGACAATACATATAATAAATATATAAATATATAATTGTTCCGAAAAGCACCTATCCCATGATGCAATTCATCAAAGGGTCTTGAACTAGATGTTGCTTCGGTGTAACGAACCGAACAGATCATGTGATTATTGGTGATATCAGTGTTATCGACTTTAGGCACATTGCCCCCAGGAAACCCTATGTTGCAACGCATGCCTTCAGGATACAAATGCTGCACACATCAACTGGTCATCGATCGCTGGCAAGTGTTATTGCTAGGAGCGTCGCGTCGTGTTAAATGGCAGGAATGAGCATATGGTATACTGGACGATACGTACTTGTGTTTGTCAATGGATGTGATCTCATTGCCCACGCAGATGGACAGCAGACAAACCAATAGACGTCTGTCCTTGTCATCTGTCACACGACCACCGTAGTTACATTGACCAATCAGGTATGACAACGCATCAAAGGGAACCTCTTCGTAGTCATTTAAGAACATCTAGGAATTATGAGGAAAAAATATCATCAAAAAGCCTAGCAATACTAAGGTAAAAGTCAAGTCTAAGGTGAATGTCAAAGGTCAAGGTGAATGTCAAGGTCAAGATGGATGTTCAAGGTCAAGTTGAATGTCAAGTTCAAGATGGATGTTTAAGGTCAAGGTCAAGATGGATGTTTAAGGTCAAGGTGAATGTCCAGGTCATGGTGAGTGTCAAGGTCATGGTGAGTGTCAAGGCCATTGTGAAAGTCAGCCAAAAAATCGAGGTCAAGTCAAGGTTATCAAAGACAACATGAATGCCAAGTTGAAAGATAAGGTCAAGTTAAAGTCAAGAACAAGAAAGAAGTAAAACTTAAAGTAAAGACAAAAGTTAAGGAGCTTTCTTACCTGTAACTGTCGCATGCTGATCCTAAGATCTGATTCGTTGAACTCGTAAGGGATATTCCAACCAAGAGGACCGAACTTACGTCTCTCTTGAACAAGAGCGTGGAAGAAACACAGGCCAAACAGCAGTTTTTCAAATGGATCCGGCTAGAAATAGCAAAACAAAAAAATTCAGATAAGACCAAGAGAACATAATATAAGACAAGGGAATGAAAAAATCAAGGAAGAAATAGAGGATTACATGGGTACGCGGAGATACGAATTTTATCTTTGAGTGTTGAAAAGATCTCTCACGAGCGAGTGCAGCGAACGAGTTATAGATTTTCAACACGAGAAGACAAAATTCGTATCTCCAAGCGCCCATGTAATATTCTGTTTATTATATAATTATCAATGAAAAAGAAAAGAAAGCATGTTATCATAGTGATGATATCTTCACGTGTGAAAATAACATTGAAAATATCAAATTTTTGAAATAGAGAAATATAGGTACTTCATTGATAATCATATAATAATACAGTATACTATATTTCTTTGCGCTTTGATTAACCAATACAATTTTCCTACGGTGCTCCAGCCACTCACTGCGCAGGAATAATTTAGGAAAACCCTGGGTGCAAAAAAAAAAAAAAAAAATGTGTATTTTTAAATTACCTTGTTACATCCAGTATAGAACTCTTTGTCAGATACGGGATCATTGAGATAAGAACGAAGCAGGTTGGACCTCAGACCCTTGGGAGGTTCGTTGGTCATCTTGACCCCTAGAAATGAGGAGAGATAACAGTCAGAGGAATAAAGCAAGAGATAATGTTATTACAAACAAAGGTTACTAAAAAAGGAATGGCGTGTATTCCATGCAGGCAATCAGCAGTTCCAGAATCCAGTAAGGCCGGCATGGACCGCATATTAATGGTCACCGCACATGTTAATATGACAAGAGGATTTTGATGAAATCTGTCGGACTAATCCTTGTGCGCAATTACTGCGCATCCAGTAAGAAATGTAGTGCCCGGCACAGTAATGGCACAGTATGATGACCATATAAGGCATATTTTTCACAATGAAATGAAATATTTTCATCGTTAATCTTACCCAACATTTTGATCATTTAAATTCAGAGGAGTGCCATGAATTCATGCGCCGCGCATTAGTAATAAGTTGCGAACAAGTGCAGTGTTATTATGGTCGTGTACAATTAGTCACTTTTACCATTTTGTAGGATAGACACAGGGAAATCAGGAGAAGGATAGCTGGTTAACCAAAGTCTAAAATCCTTGTGCGTATTCTCGGGTATTATAACCTCTTCGCATATCTTCTCCAGCTTAGGCATCCAACTAGTAGCCAAGTGACAGTTCTGTAAGACAACCCACGTTCCATTTTTGATAGCCTGGTCTATCATCCCAGCCGCGATGGGACCCTGGCCCTGACCCAGAGAGATGGTCTGGATTCTGTTTCCACCGAATCCCTTGTCGTTGGCGAATTTTAAGAGTCCGGCCATTGGGTCAGCACCGGGAGATAGCACGAAGACTAAGGGTGCGCAGCTGTGGGAGTCATCGTAGCTGAGTTGTAGGTTGAATGTTGGAGGCTCGATGTATGAACGACCCATGTTTTCCACGATGAAATCCTGCGTAGGAAAAATAATCATTTGTAGGAACATCATACTTATAAACCAATAAATCAACTGATAATGATCGATCTAATTGGCATACTAGACCCTATTCCACAATATATTGCGCGCACTACCAAACAATAACCCGTCTACTTGTATATTGTGATGGAATAGAAAGTGCATGAGCTATATATGTAAGTATCGCGATTCTCCTATAAGTTTGAGCCGCCAATATAAACTTGTATTGTCGCCTCAGAATTACCGCGCGATAGGAGAATCGCGATACAAAACTTATTGCGATTTTGAGCCGCCAATATGGTTTATTTTGACGCCGTTGGAAGAAAGCACTCGTGCATCTCGAAAATGGTCTATTCGCGTTTGAGCTTCGACAAAACGACGCGTATCATCTTTTATGAAAACTGAAGGTGTGCTGTTTTTTTTAAAAACATAACTAACCTGAACTGATGGTACTACTTTGTCTGGCCTCAAGCATCGTAATACAACCATACTACAAAAAAATAGAGGATCACAAGTCGATCTAAAGCCGTGGTTTAAGAGAGAAAACCTTCCAATAATGGAATATGGACACCAAAATGTATCTTTAAACAATTAATAGCCAAGATGCTTACCGATCAAGTCCTGACAAAAGGTCCCAGGGATCGGGCATTCGTTCCGATTGAGGTGTAGAAGAATCGTAGAATGCTTTCCATCCTGGATCTCCCAGGGCTAATGGAAATGACAATGAGAAATAAATACTTGATAAGAAACACGCATTACCACTGCTCGTAATTCGATGCGTAAAAAGTATTTCTGTCACAATGCGCACCACAGGGTGACCATTACTGCTCCCTAGCAGCGATTACGTCGATACGCGACTGGACCCACTTTTATCGATGCGCGCGCGGTGAAGACGAACCAAGAAGCGCAAATGGGAAAAATATATATTAATAACGATAAAAGTATTCTTTGAATTTCGTGCGCGCGCATTTTTCCTTTCATTTTTGCGATATAAATTAATAAGTTAATCTGTCAATAAGTTAGCGTAAGAAAAGTGGGTCCAGTTCTGGGCTAGGTGATCGCGGGGTGCCACAGGGTGCCACAGGTTGGCCAACAACGGTTCTACATGAATTTATATGGAAGGTACATGACATCTTTCATTAAAAACACAAGAGCATAAAATTTTCATTTTTTACATGTAACACTCACTTTCTCTAAGAGTTTTCAGGTTGGGCAGGTCAGAAGCCCTAACAATCTCAGACCAGCTCTTGTCTCCTAGCCAGTCAGGACATGGATTCGGGTAAGGGTTGTCCAGGGCAACGCCTCCAGTCAGGAAGAATCGCCATACTTGGTCGTCCACTTTACCTCTGTTAAAACAAAGACCGTGCAATCTTGATCAGCAATATTGATCTATTTGCTAATATTTGTTAATCGTGCGGGTACAACATGTGTTTCCGGTTGGAAAACAAATGGTATGTATCATTCCGATAGGAAAGTTACGGAAAACTTGGTCTTCCGATTGAGGTAATCCACTTTTCCCGCTCTTTTCGATTCTTCCGGTAGACGCGTGCACCATTTGTAGGAAGTTTGTCTGATTAGAATCGAGATTAGAAAATCGCCTACCATTCCAACCAGATGGATTGGTTTAAATGGTAACCACCTCAAGTACCTGCGCGTAGCAAGTAAATCCTGTATCAGTTTAGATGATTCAGCTGAAAACATGTCTTACCTGCTCTTTAGAATACCAATAGTAAGTAGAAACGAGAAGAGTAGTTTATCTTTCTCGAATAGAGAGCGGCAGACGTTGGAGTAGATACTCTGAGTAAAGTGATCGTTCAAGGATTCGATACGCTCATCCAGTTCTGGTGACCGTCTGCTGTTATTGATAGACTGGAAAGAATGGTAAAAAAGTACTATCAGTTGACTAGATAACTCAAGAGTTAAAGTAGATCTCGCAAGAATGAGAAACGGCACGGCACGGCACGGAAACGGTACAGAATTGACAAGGTCCTTTAAACCAATCAAAGCCCACATGTTCAATGCTTAACCAGTGAAATACTTGGACAAGGTACTGTCACGGTCACGGTACAGAATTGACAAGGTCCATTAAACCAATAAAAGTGCGCGAGATTAAAATGCTTAGATACGGTACCGTCATGGTCATTAAGTAGAGCAATTTTCGTATGGATATAAAAATTCCACGGTCAAGACGCACCGTGCCGTGTGGTGTCATAATCGTGACCCTACGCTGTGAGACTATTTTCATTGGATGGGTAGTGAATTTACGCGCTCTTTGATTATACATACCTGCAAGTATAGATTAATGAACCAGGTGAGGGAGTACTGGTACATAGGTTCAATGTTAGCCAGATCTGAGATACAGAAGAACAGTACGGATGAATGGGTAGCCACTGGTTTGTACCCGTTACGTGTCTCGTCAATCTCTTGCTCCGTTGCTGTGGCGATTTCCTGACAAGTAAGAATGAAAGTATTATATAGGTGTAGTACAGTAAGAAATGCTTTAGGAGGTAGCCGTGATGCTTTAGTTACTTACCTGTTTTGCAGAGATTTCTTCGGAAAGTACTTTAGAAGATGAAAGAATTTTGATAGCAGTCTCGTCTTCTAGGATGTTGCCCTGAAATTATAAACAGGTTAAGATTTGTATGATGAATAAGTTGGATGAAAAAGATGGATGAGAAAGATGGATGGGACGGGAAACAATAAGTTGGATGGGATAAGAGATAAACAGGACGTAGGAGATGGATGAGTCCGATAGCATGTGAAGAACTGAGGTGAGGTGAGGTGAGGTGAGGTGAGGTGAGGTGAGGTGAGGTGAGGTGAGGTGAGGTGAGGTGAGGTGAGGTGAGGTGAGGTGAGGTGAGGTGAGGTGAGGTGAGGTGAGGTGAGGTGAGGTGAGGTGAGGTGAGGTGAGGTGAGGTGAGGTGAGGTGAGGTGAGGTGAGGTGAGGTGAGGTGAGGTGAGGTGAGGTGAGGTGAGGTGAGGTGAGGTGAGGTGAGGATGTACTTTATTGGCATGACCTTGCTGATTACAGGTATTGCTAAAGTATGTAACAGTAACTTAATATAAAATTATTTTACAATGGCTTTTACAAATCAATAAGATATGGGTATATATATATATTCATATAATTTAATAATCAAGGTATTATTGAAGTTAATTATGGTATATTGAGAGACAAAGAAAAAGAATTTGACATTCCAAAATCATACCTCCGATGATGACAGGACCGCAAGAATCTTGTCTTCAATTTCTTTTAGCTGAAAGTAAAGAGAGAAATCGTTTTAGTTTATATCAAACATTTGGTTCTGCGAAGGGAGAAAAACCCTCGAATCAAGGGAAAGACCTACAGACAAGAAGATTGCAACTTATGCATACCTGTTTCTTATTCTTGGCTCCCTCAATAATCAACTCGTTCTTCTTCTCCTCCAGTTCTGGTTTCTCCTTGGCTGCCACGATTCCCAGCAACTGATCCTCCAACCCGAGAGGCGTGATCATGAAGTTCAGTAGAGTTACCTTGACGGAGATCTCAGGCAGGTAGTGAGGGTTACGTAATCGAGTAGTGATGTAGAAACGGAAGTCCTTGGAGTATTCGATGCTGTTTTCACCGAGTTTTAAGTACTGTGTAGGGAAAAAATGGTCTTAAGTCTTTATTCTTTATGGGGAAACTTAGACGGAATACAAAGGACAAGGGAGAAAGAAGACTAGAATGGTGAGGAATGGAATGTGAATGGAACCTAAGTACTTGATACTATTTTCAGAGGAAAGGAAAGAAATGGAAGGGAAGAACAATTTGAAAATGGGAAATAAGATGGAAGCGCATAAGAAGAGGGAGGGAAAAGTAAATTGTGGGGAAGGGGTTAATGGGAATATAAAAGATTGACTGAGATAACAGGGAAAAATGGGAAATGAAATGGGAGAGCGGTAAGATGAAGGAAGGGGGTGTAGAAATCAAATAAAAATGAAAATGGTATAATGAAAAATCATGTTTACTAAATATTAACAAGCCAGACTCACCTCTACACCACCTTGTTTGAATGTCTGCTTCAATAACAAAGGTTCAAGGATCGGATCGAGATCTTCACCAATGTTCTCCAACAAGACAGGCGTGCCAAACTAAAAACACCAAGGCGTCAAGTCAAATCGAAATAACAAAATTAGTACAGAGACTTGTTCCACGTTGACTTATCTTGTTTCCCGCGGGAGCGGCTTTTGTTTATTGTTAGAAGTGAAGCGAGCGCCGCCAAGCAGAGACACAGCTATTTCAAAAAAAGGTTGTAGGAGCGAGCGGCGAATGGTGATCGGTGATTGGCAATTGTACGACCGAAAGGAACTGTGGGTAATAAAAATTTCTTCGTGCTCATTTCTTAAATATCTAAACAATTACATCTAAGGTCTTTGCTGAATGGTGCTGGCACTGTTCAGATATCTCAGTAAGAATTGAATATCAAGACATTCTTATTATCACCTATCGCCGTTTCCTGTTCGCCATTCGCCATTCGCCGTTCGCCCCTTCAACGTTTTTGAAATAGCTGTATACATACCAACATTGTGAAAGAAGAGAGAAGAGAGAACTCTAGTGACGCATACATACCGCGATGCTGTTCTCTAGTGTTCGTACGTAGTTGGCATCGGACAGTTTGATAACAGATAACTTGGAATCTTTCTCCATATTTTTGACCCATTTGTTTGCTTGGCCTGTAAAAAAAAACATGAACAACGTTCAGCTATATGCGCACCATGGTTTCCAGGGGGTCTTAAAATTTACTTTCAAAAACTCTGAATATCCACACTCCATACAGTAAAAGGTAAAGTGTAAAACTTTGGGGACATGCTGCAATCTTGCTCAATAAGAGAGGGAGCCGGGTGATTCGCTTTAAAAGCTTGTCATCAAGTGTAATACGCATATGATTATTTTATAGAATTATTATTATTATTATTATTATTATTATTATTATTATTATTATTATTATTATTATTATTATCATCATCATCAAGTGTTGTGTTTACCTTGAGGATCGATCATAAGAGGCCATCGACGGGCATTATCCACCACGATCCCGTTATCAACTGAAAAGGCATCTACAGGTAAACCCGCAATGTTCCACGCACGAATCTTGACGGGATCTCCGAGGGTTCCATTGAGCGAGAAGGATGTTGAGCACGGGATCTTCCTGTTATTACACTGTGTCACCCACTCCTCGATACAATTCTGGAATAATCAAAACACCATAAATCAGTGTAGGACATTTCCAGTACATATTATCATTATTCAATTTATGTTGAATAAATTCGCGTAGTTAGTAAAAAATGCTTACGTTTCTGAAGTCTACAGTAAAGGGGCCAAGATAAGCGACCACGCCAGAGGATAACAGTACATCACCGGTGACTTTGAGATACCTAGATAAAAAAAACACGAGATAAGAAACCAAATTCGAACAAATTCATGATATAGGGAAATTGCTAAAGACATCAAGATCATAGAAAACTGTTTATAGACCTCTTGCAGCACTTCGGAATGTAGTTCCATTTGGAGGACAAAACTATAGGTTTCCAATTCTCAGGAGATTGAAATTCTTTTGTTTTGTCCTCCAAATTGAGCTATTTTGATGTCACGTGCAAGGGGTCTATATGAAAGATGTACATGCATGAAAATCATGACAATCCGTAAGGAATCACCGGGCGTCATATCAAAAAAATCGGTTCGACCAATCATGGATCAGATTGATTAATTGTAAAGACAGAACACCGAGACCTATCCCCGGCACGGCAACGGTACACATACCTGTCTTCAAGCATTTTGGCTGTCTCTGTCCATCTTTCTTTCTCTCCGCCCAGCCCTCCGATCAGTTTTTCTGCTCGGTCCAGCTTCTTCTCACACAAATCAATATTGTGTTCTAATTCCTTCTTCTTGTTTGTCATTCTTTCGAACTCATCATTCAACGCCTGCAGTTTGTCCATAACCTGTATGATGTATAAACGAATGAAAAAAAAATTGTAAGACTTCCACTGGTCGGAATGCAGCTCAATTTGGAGGACAAAACAATAGGTTCCAATTCTAAGGAGATTGAAATTCTCTTGTTTTGTCCTCCAAATTGGGCTGCTTTGACGTCACGTGAAAGGGGTCTATAAACCCTCTTAGCTTGGGCGTAATGTTTTGCCATTTTAGACTACGTGAGTATCATTTCTTTGTTAAACAGTTGTGCACGAGAAGACACATGAATATGGTTACAACTCAAACAAAGAATCATCTTATTCTCAATGCTTATTGGGAATAGCAGCCTGAGGAGGCACTAGGGGATTGGAAAGACCTCGGAAGGGAGTTAGGAATCATTTCTAAAAGCAACTACATAGGTATGATTGGCAAAGGTTTTAAAAAATGTATCCGGGGAACGGCATTCTATGTGGCTCCAGCCGTGATTCCTTATACACCATCCAACATGGCCCTTCCTTGGAGTCGGACCTTAGGCGGGTAGGGTTAATGCTGAGTCCATAATCCATGTTGATACTATAAATCAAATAACTAACCTCTTTGAGTTGAGCTCTCTTAAGATTTAGTTTTTCCATCTGGATGGCCAGTTCAGCCTCAGCAGCTGCCAGCTTTTCCTTCTTCGGGCCAACAACCTGTCAAGAGCACAATAACAAATGTCAATCTCTTAACTAATTGTTGATTAGCTCTCTAAAGATAGAATAAGAATCTGGATGGTAGTTGACTACTAAAGCAAATCAAAATCACAAGCAACAAAAATAGATATGTTTCTTACAAGCGTTCGTTTTCCCGTCAATATTTCAGACATGCGCAGTAGGTTTCACGAATGATAAACTAAGAAACATGAGGAATAGACCTCTTGCAGCACAGCGGAATGCAGCTCAATATTGTCAGGAGAATGAAATTCTTTTGTTTTGTCCTCCAAAGTAATCGTTTTCTTACCTTCGCCACTCTGTCATAGACCTCCATAGCTAGAATCCACTTACACAGACCCTCACAAGCTGAAGATACACTTCTGATCACATCAGGATTGAAATCTGGGTTGGTTACATACCTGAGGAAAACCACCATGGAAACAATTCAGTTATAATACTAAACACAGGGTTCCCAAGACAAGCTGACTTACTTATCTCTGATCTTTTTCATGATGGCGGGAGCTATGCTATCCTTATCGTAGACCTTGAGTGACTCAAGGAATTTCAGGTCTCCCAGCATTTTCTGTGAAGGACCCCAGAAATCCTCGACCATCCGACCTGATCCCGACGGGTCGGGCTTACGCTCAGGTTTGATGTTCTTCATAATGCACACGCCTTCCATGACAAGTTTGACAGCCCCAGGGGGGTTCTGGCGGGACAAAAAATGGGAAGATTAGAATATGCGCAAAAAAAAATCCTAGTGTAACAATGATACTGCTTGTCACGCAACGGCACGCTTGTCACGCAACGACAACAACACTGAAGCAGTCACATAGGACATCGAATCACAATACAGAGCCATGGTTACGTTACTTACCTTCATACTTTTAACCATAGAAATATCACTTGGTTTGAGCGTGTCCAAAGCCTTGAGAGCAGCTTCCAGCGCAGGCAAGGCCTCTGCTAGATCACTCTCACATTCATCTTTGATACCCTTAGCAACACCTGCTGCTTCGTTAGCAACAGCTTCATCAGCTGCAACAACCTGTCAAGGTTCATCAGAGACAAAAAACGAAGTTTAGTAAATATTGGTGAATAATTTAGAGACATGAAGAGACTGAAATCAAGAACCCATTTCTCCTACTAAGGTCCTGAGCTTGGCCTGTTCCAGCAAGATCAAATCCAATCTTACCTCCTTCTTTGCCTCCACCTCCACAGTATCCTGCTCAATCTTAATCATCAGTTTTTCAGTGTCAGCAGAGGTCTGGACCAACTCTGGTTGTAGATCACTCAGTTCTTTCTGCATGATCGAAACCTGTGAAGCAGCAAACTCTAGCTTCTCTAGACCAGTAAGGTAGCGGTTTTTCAAAGCTACGATTTCTTCTCGTTTGATGTGAAGTAGAGTCTTGAATGTCATGATGAGCTCAAGGTAGGACGTCGGTGTTACGTAATTACGACGGCGAAGAGTCGAGTAATAGCTGAGGGGAAAGTTTGATCAGGTTTGTGATGTTGATTGTGGCAAGATTATGCTTAGGAAGGTGAAAATGGTTACATTATTAATCACTTTTATCACCGTCGTCATCATCATAACCATTATCATTATTGGCATCAACATCAATATTATCATGATCACCACAACCATCATCATCATCATCATCGTCGTCGTCGTCGTCGTCGTCGTCATCATCATCATCGTCGTCGTCGTCGTCATCATCATCATCATAGGCATCATTAGACGACATCAACTTATAATATCCTCAAGCATCATTCACCTTTAGTATTATCTTCTACCTATATATGCTCATCATCTCACTAAAATATTTCCATTAACTTTCAATCAACATTTCAACATCATCTTCATGATTTTCATCATCATCATCATCATCCCCTCATAATCCGTTATGATCTATAAACTTCATCTACCACCATCAATTCATCATCATCATCTTCTTCTTTCGTCATTAACATTATCATCATCACCACCATCACCATCATCAACATCATCATGATATTTAACTATCATCATCCAAATCATCAACTCCTTTGAGCAGAAACAAAAACATTGCCAGTCTAGTACCTACCTTTCTGACAATTTCCTGACGCTTTCATGAAAATATTTACACATGAAGACGCACTCTTTCCTGATTTCAATGGCCATATCAACTTCCTCTAAGAACTTATTGGCCACCATCTCCAGGGCATCCTCTGGCCATGCCTAAGAATATAGTACAAAAACACACATAATCAGCCTTACTTTTAGGTCACTTGTATCATAGAATGTAGATTATAAGAGCCACTGGAGAGAAAAAAAAACAATTTTTTTAGTGAGGAAAATCGGAGGACCCGGAAAAACCCCCTCAATCAAGGGAGAGACCTAACAAACTCTTAAATGCGATGATGAGTCTATGAATCGAACCCGAGACCCCAGTGGTGAAAGGCGAATGTTCTGCCGCTACGCCACCCTTGATTCCCATCCTTGATTACTAACCTGGAACCAATCGATGGTACAGCAGTTGATAAGAGATGGGAACATACGTAGTCTGTTTCTGAATGCGTCTCCAATAGGACTCATAGCGAGAACTACATGGAGATTAGCTCGCACACGTTCGATGAAGAAATTGTACATGGCTAATGGTGTAGCGTCGATCTTTTTGCCCTGGAAAAAAAGGAATGAGTGGTTTTGATATCAGTTATGCAAAACTCTTCTTCTCTGGCACGGCACCGAATATCCAATGTTTCCATGCACGGCACGGCACTGACACAGTCGCGGCACGGCACTGACACGGTCACGGCAAGACGCGGTCCGTGCCGTGAGATTTTCGTAGTCATACAAAAACGGCTCTAACATAACACTAAACAACACTGCGCACGCCTCATCATTGTTTTTGAAAGACAAGGCAACTAAATAGCTTTGCGCAGGCCTGAGAGACAATGCGCACAATAGGCGGGCTTGATGTTCAAGCATTGCGCAAACTTGCGCAACCTATATTAAGCCTTACGTCTTACCTCAACTCGCGCAACTGTTTGCATTTTATCAATAACATCAGCCTTCTCATCAGCAGCGAATATATTCGGCACATCTCCTGTGTTCAGTATCATGTTGATGTCCTCTACAAACGATTCTTCTTTGATCTGATTGTCGCTGAACAAGAACACTGTAGGTTTGCCATCAACGCCTGCTTTTATTAGCATCTTGAGGAGACAAAAAGAATGATGGAAACAAAATAAGAATAAAGGGAAAATGTTTGGGATAACGGGAATTCAAAAGTCCACGGGACGCGGTCTCGAGTTCGAGATATCCGGGGTTCGATATAACCGGACTCCGCCGTATTAATATATTTAAAATCAAGGACCTTGCGCATCCAGCTATAGTCTAGAATACATAGGAAGTCCATTCATTGATTTTCAAGACCTACCCTTTTGAGATCCTCTCGCCATTCGTTTTTCGTATAGTTCTTAGAAATTTCGATCTGGAACAAGTCGTAATCGGCCATGAAGGTAGCAAGACGAGTAGCGCTTTGACGACCACTTCCACCGATCCCTATACAAATAATACAACATAATCCGTCACGCAATGACTATGGCCATTAGCAAGTTTTTGCAGATTGGTCAGTAGATTCCTTGGAAAGAGATTGTTAGTTTGATCGTCAGTAACCTCACGCATTTGTTTCGTAGTTTTAGCTTAAAACAGTCACACAATGCAACATATACTCTCTACGAGTCTGTGACTCACCTACGAGTAGGGCGTGACCATTATCCTGCTTCAGGACCCTGCTTACTCTTGAGATATGTTCGATGGCAAATTTAAACATGACCAAGGACATCGGTGTCTTACTCATCTGGTTGAATTCATCCAGGTATCTGAAATGAATAGTCGAATTTTGTGAGTTCCTGACTTATTCATCGATCTGTGGCGCTCGAGAGTGGCGCGAATATAATAGAGTGGTTATTATATGAGTGGAAAATGATACGGCAAATTTGTAGCCCTACTGTAACTAAGCGATGTGGTTGGATGAATTACTGGAAGACAATAGTAAGCCATTAGAGCCATGTTAGAGAAGATTTTGTATGAGTGTGAAAAGTCACGGCAAGGTCACGGTGCGGCTCGGACACGGCAAATCTCGAAGTTTTTTCCTAGTCATACGAAAACTGCTCTATGGGATATCGTAACGTGTACGTGCTGTAAGTCAGAACGTTACCCCCTTATGGCATACGTAAATCTCTCTATTGTTTCATACCTTTACGAAAACCGTTCCAACGCGCGATCCCGGATCAACTTAGCTGTAAAGCTTTTTTACTTACGTTTCTATTTGCGTAGTAAGAAGCTTGAAGTCTGTGACTTCATCGTATATCTTTTCTGCACTATCAGGAACCATGTAATCTCCAAAGAACAGATTCCTAATATGATCGTCCTTCAGTTTTTGTCCAGTAGGCACAAGGTGTCCAACAAGGCGGTCCATGTCGAGTTTAAACTGTTGTTTAGTGGTTTCTTTGATGAGTTCAAAGAACATCTCTCTGTCGTCTTCGTCGATCAGTCGGTCGTAAAACACTCGGTAAACCTCGTGGATCCAAAGACGAATCAGCTTGTCGCCTTCGACCATGTGAGTAGAGGGGACCAATAGAACGCCGAATATTACCCTGGCGAAGTCTCGCAGGTTGAAGACATAGTGCGACTTACTAGGGGTGGGGAGGAACTTTTCGACGGCTGACTTGTACACTTGCATAGTGGCTAGAACCACAATCTAGGATATATATAAAAAAATATATCACATTTTATCGATACCCTGAAACCACCTTTGGTCTGAGCAAAGTCAGGTTGCGGCTAATTCACATACCCAATCGGAATTTAGCGTGTTAGGTTTTAAGGAGGGAGGAAAACCAGAGAACCTAGCTGAAAACCCATCGAATTAATTGAAAGACCTAACAAAGTATTCATGTTTGATAGCGCGCTGAAAATAAATCAGTAGTATGTATTGCGCAATAACGTTGTTGCGTAACTTCACGGTGTTTATACCTTTCCTAGTCGTTGGAACGTGGCTTCGAATCCCTTAGCGAAATGCCAGTCAGCAATAAAGGTGAAGATCTTGTTCATGGTGTTATCATCGAACGAGTCGATACAGATGATGTTGGTGTGGCGTACGAACCGACCACAGATATCGTTACGTCCACCCCCTGGCGGTCCCATGGCTGATACGAACAACTAAGAGAAAGCAAAAGAATTGTCAGCAATTAGGCGAGAGCATAAATTAGGCGAGAGGGTCGGGGGGGGGGGGGGGGCGATGGTGGGAGGGTTAAGTCACGGTCACGGTACATCCATATCCGAATATTTTAGTCTAACAAAAAATACTTAGGATCCATTGATAAATTAGGTAAGAGGGTCGGGTGGGTGGTAGGAGTTTTACGACACAGTCACGGTACATCCATATCCCGAGGTATTTCACAGTCTTACAAAAATACTTAGGATCTGTTGAAAAATTAGGTAAGAGGGTGGGGAGGGTGGTAGGAGGGTTACGCCACGGTCACGGTCCATTTCACACTCTTACGGAACCAACAGAAGATGACTTACCAAATCTAAGAGTTCAATCTTTGAGGTGTCCTTCAGATCATACCAATGACCATGATCAATCCACTATAACAATATGATTACAAACTATATTAGATTTATCAATTTAAACGCGTGCGCCTCGATAATTTTAGTCAGCAGTATTCCCTAGGAAGTATGACCCATACTAATTACAATGTCTCACCTGTCTTAGTAGTTCAATAGGCGGTTGTGCACCGTATTTTTCTTTAGCAGGCATGTTGAGATCATCTACGAACACAGCGCATTTCTTTCCAGGAGGAGGTCCGTATACTCCTTTACGACGCCTGTAACGAATACAAAAAGAACACATGAGAATGCATGTAGTGCGGTGTTCGAAGATTACGTATTTCGCACACGGCGAGCATGTTGCCCGAGACAATACAGTTTTACCAGCCCGGGAAGCCTCGTATTCACTATTTTCTTTAGACAAAGCATTCAAGCGAGGCTTCAGGGAATTTTCAAAGGATTATTTAAATTAGACCCTTGCAGCCTCAACTGAATGTTTTGTGTTTGACCAGTGAACCGATGTATGGAAAGTGGTGAATTTGATTGCTTTAGCATGAGTTTATCTAGAAACCCGCCCTTAACCCTCCTCTGTGCATGTCCCTAAAATGGACTGTGCGGCACAACTTGTCAGAGACCTTGGAAGAAGCGGAGGATTTAGACTATGTAATAAATAGATATAATAAAGAAGAGAAAGAATGATAGAGGGAAAGAAATGGGATGTATTACCTGTCTAGTTTTCCCATGATGATGTCCTGTGTCATACCAGCTGTAGTGCGCGCAGAGAAGTTGATATTGACAGGTAAGTACCTGGTGATTATCACAACCAACAAATGATATCAAACACTCATATATACCATGTCTAGTAATTAATCAAAGACTTTAGTGAGAGGGGTGGAAGGGGTCAAATGGGAATTCTTGGTTCCAATTCAGACAATAGCGCACCAATTATCGTTGCAGCTTCCAAGTGGAATTAAAATTCTGTCAGGTGGACTTGGATTTTTTCCGAGCCCCTGCATAAGCTAGTGTCTTCTGAATAACTTTTCTATCAAATAAAATCTTGTCCCACACACAACTACACGTACTAATAAAAACAATGATAAAACAGTTAACCAGAATAAGAAGATAATTTGACTTACTGTTCTTTTGGTAGTTTAACAAGATAACTATTGGTGATAGCAGACTTGCCGGTACCAGTAGGACCAACGAACAGTAATGGTATCTCATGAGGTATGAAGGTGGATAAGAAGAATATCTGACGTGCGGTGTCGTCTGTCTCCACTGTTATCTCGCTCACCTGCAAATAATAAGCAACAGTGTAATGAATCACGGGTGGTGTAGTTGTAGTACACTTGACGCTCGCCTCTGGGGTCTCGGGTTTGATTGCTGGACTCGGCATCACATGTGAGTAGAGTTTGTTGAGCAAATTTGTTATCGTCCCACTGCAAACACCGGCCCAAAACGCTGTTAGCCGCGCGCATACTTAGACCACCAGAAGTTGTTTCTGTAAATGTGGTTGATAAGCATGTGTAGCGCTTAAAGAATAAATAGCACGCTTGGTAACCTGTATCGTACAATATTGAGTAAGAGTCTAGTGCGTACCTTTGCGTCTTTAGGTATAGGGGTTTTACCCTTGTCTGTCAGTTCGATCCAGTTGTTCCAGGAACCGTTTGCTTGCTTGACAAAGTAGTAGTCATACACCGTACCTCGATCTGGGAAGACGTTTTGCTATAAAAAAGGAAAAATTAATGAATTAACGAACAAATAATCGAGGAAGGAAGAAAAGAACGAAGGAAGGAAGGAAGGAAGGAGGAAAAATGGAGGAAAAAAGTAACAGCAGTGGCGCAGCTCAGGGGGTCGAACTGAAAGCATGTGAAGAAAGGAAGAAAGTTAGATAAGGAGGGAGGGAAGGAGGGAGGGTGGGAGAAGGGAGGAACTTGATGTATAGACGACGCATCTCCTTACCTTACTCATCTTAATATCTTTTGGTTTTTGATGGTCCTTATCTGTACCGCTGATCAAGAGCCTGAAGAATGCGTCGAATTTCTTACGGCTATCACCATTGAGTGTCCCACCAATGGACCACACCATGGAGAATAGAAACAGACCCTGGAGCCAGTTGGTGATCTGAGAGAAAAAGGCACAGAGAAAGAAGCAAAATGAATATCTTTAAAAAAATATAGTCTCAACTTGTAGAGAAAAAGTCATGTAAAGTAGTACTTTGAATTGGAAAGACCTGAGGCGGGGTACGAGGGTCGAATAGACCCCTTCTTGCTTGGGCGTAATGTTTTCTCGTTTGAGACCACGTGTCATTTCCTAGAGTATCATTTCTTTGTTTAATGGTTGTGCATGGGAAGTCACATGCATATGAATATGGATAAAACTCAAACAAAGAATCTTATTCTCAAAAGAATGACACATCCTACCCAAGGTGAAGAAGTCTATTAAAATCAGAAGTCAAAGGGTAATCCATTCATACCTGAGATGCAGACATGCGGTCAGCACCTTCAGCGTGATCCTGGGCTTCTATCTCATCCATCAGACAAGAGTACAGACGTTGAAAGGACAATACAAGATGCATGTCTGATGAGACGATGAAGAACTTACACTCGTGACGAATGAAATCTGAAGGAGATAAGATCAAGATAAAATCAAACAGAGATGAAGAGATGTGGGGTGATAAATTGGTGCGAGGAAGATATACTGGTAGCGAAACAGGTAGAGAGATTTGTTGCAGCAGTTAAACAAGCAGACAGACAGACAAACAAACAGTAAAGTCAAATAGATGAAGAGACAGACAGACGGACAGCTAGACAGGCAAATAGCTAGTAAATGGACAGGCAGTAGTATAAGGCACTGACAGAATAGCAAGCCATAGAAAAACGTGCACTCGTAAGTGTATGGTATATAGAGGTTTTGCACCATCACGTTATGGCATCCATGACAGGAGGCAGGAATAATAGAGTCCTTTTTCCCTGGGAAAATGAATTCTTTCTCATTTAATCATATTAGACCAGATTCAATTGTTCCTGCCTCCTGTCATGGCTGTCATCACGTGATGGTGTAAAGCCTCTATTGTTACCTAGACAAGGCTGAACGAGCCAGTCAAACAAAGAGCGGATGGTTTCTCTCTGTTCTTTGGTAAGTACTTTTGGAAGAGTGTTCATGTACGACTCCATTAGAGGCCTCCAACCCATCTGCAATGAAACAGCAAACATTAATGTCGTAATCATAATCATCAACAAAATCATCTACTAGTCTTTGCATCATCATTATCATTATGATCACCACCCTCATTAATATTAACACCATCATCGTCACCACCACCACCATTATCATCATTCTCATCACTATCACTACCAACATCACTGATCATCCTGATCACACATCATCAGCATGTCGACCACCACCACCAACACCACCATCATTATGATCCAGTCTCAACATATACAGGGGCATACCTAGGACATTTTGGCAAGTACGCACGGGTCCCCATGGTCACAAACTTGTCCATCCCTAATGTAAAGTTTTTGCTTTCCATGTATAAGCAAATCTTTAAAATTTTGAGGATTTCTCAAGTTCGCACGTGCGTAATTGCGAAAATTTCAATGTGTTTATTGGTGTTGCGCATCAGCCTGTAATTCAGACCTTTCTGCAAAGGCTCAAATAAACCTGATATTATATAAGGGAAGCTACACCTCTGATTTACTGTAACCATAGCAACAGTTAAAGTAGCTGTACACACCTGGTTGGGTTCCATGTAGATCATACCACACCTGCTGACAGTAGCAGGAGATGCTTGTTCAAGATCAGCTGGCTCAAACATTAGACTTTGTTTACCGCTCATCTGGATGATCTCGCCGCTCATCAAACAAAGCTACAATAAGAAAAAAAACACGATAGATAAGTCCTTTCAACGGTCACTCCCTCACCCCACCCCACCCTCCCCAAGTATCTCGTTTTGCCATCCCATCTTATTTACCTTCTTATTATCATCGAGTACAGTGTTCATATTTTCAATCCACACGACATCGACAGTCTCTCCCTCACCCCACCCCCTCTAGTATCTCGTTTTGCCACCCCATCTTATTTACCTTCTTATTATCATCGAGTACAGTGTTCATATTCTCAATCCACACAGCATCGACTGGGCCATCGAATATCAACCATTTACGATCTTCTGAGGTAGACGAGGCGTAATCACGGAAAGAGTTAGCCAGGACACCGTCAGACCACTCGTGGGATATGGGGTCAAAGCTGCCGTATAACTGACCCATCGTCTGGGCTTTGGGATTGATGATCTTGTGAATAACCTGGGTAGGAAACATTTAGCAATTATTGGATGAGGCTGAGTATGATATGAAAAATTATGCTTAGCGAGGAGAGTGTTATCTGCCGAAGCCGTTGGCTGAATCTAATGATTGTTTCATTATTTATTCAAAATCAAGAAAGCATTCCAGATAGGTTGGCAAACCTTCCCTGGGAAGCCTTGTTTGTTTGGCGGCTATGATGACGTCAATCGTCAAAACCTTAACTAACTTTTATGGAAAACATGTCTTACCTTTTCGAATGGGTATCCGGCTTTGTTGAGATCAGTCAAGGAATCTCCAAGTACCTAGTAAGACAGACAGACAGACAATGACAACCGGGTGAGACCAATTGGGTTCTATTGTCTTTAGACTTGGAATCTTGGTCTTGAGTGAGATTTACATACCTTGAAGGCCATTGTTTTACCGCCTAGTGGATCACCAACGATCATGAATCCATGACGAACTATCATCATCTCATACACCTGTTGGGTAAGGATACAAAGAGACGTGAGTGATGACGTCCCACTGGACTGAACAGTAGCGATACAGGTTTAGGTTAGATGGACAGACAGACATTCAGTCCGATAGTCAATCACAGGATACACAGACAGACAGACAGACAGACAGACTGATGGACAGATAGACAAACATAGGCAGGTCGTTGGGCAGACGGTCAGTCGGTCACGCATTCATTAAGTTAGTCAGTCACAGATGTACAGATGGAAAGAGAGATAGATCGATTGACAGACAGTCAAATAAACCAATAACGGATAGATGACTAAAGGTAGAAAGATGGAAGAATGGACAGATGGACCATTAGTTCCCTTTACTTCCCTTCCATCCTTCTCTTCATTTCTTTACCTGTATGATCTTCTTAATAAACCAATCAGTGGCCTGTAAGTTGCGCCGTGAACAGTTTTCGCGTAGAGCTTCCAACAGCACACCATAATCAGGGTTGGGCCAGGCAGTGCCGGGGAACAAATCAGATATAATACCCTGGAACAACGGCACATCCTAACAAAAACATAGAAAAAGACATTAAACAAAGCATTAGTTTGATGTTATACCCGGTCGAAGAATCGAACCCACGACCCCAGACATGAAAGGTGAGCGCAATAACTGCTGTATCACCGTTGATACTATTCGCATGACCCTAAAGACCAATCTCCTAACACCTTCTTACCTGAGATAAGAACTTGGCAAGGTTAACTTCCAATACAGCACGCAACATGAGCTCAGCTTCATCGTCCTCGGGGAAGCGCAGTTTCAGGTTACCAGCCGCGGTGAGGACAGATTTGACCGCGCGCATCCCGTAATCATAGTGAGACTGGGACGAGAGCTGTTCTGAACATAGTTGGTAGGTGGCCACAATCTTTTGAGCCAAACTGAAAAGATGTTGAAAATATTCTAACGTCAAAAAAGAGTAACCGGTAAAGAAAGGCATTACGCTCAAGGGAATGACACGAGGTTTGAAATAAGAAAACACTACTCTTAAGGTGCAGACACGCGATGCGATCTTGCATGCCACGTTGCAAAAATTAGAGAACGCACCGTGTGATCACCCGTGCAACATCGCAAAAGTACAAACAAGTTCTACTTTTGCGGCGTCGCGTGTATGTAAACACAACATCGCACGGCTGGTCACACGGTGCGACCTAGTTTTTCCGAAGTCGCATGCAACGTTATATAAAAAATTGCACCGTGTGTCCGCACCTTAAGAAAATGGGGCATATTGGTTGAATTTGGTTTAACTTGGCTCAAGTACCAACTCAGCAAAAATACTCCCAGCCCATAAGCAGATGAATGACAAGAAAAACATGCTTACCTTCTTGCATTGAGGAATCCCATGGAGTACAACGATATTTCGCTAATCAATGCGTAGTCAGGAACCATCATAGCAACGGTGCGAAACAATACCTAGTAACCATAGCAATAGTGAGCGGTCAGAGTTAATGGTGGCAATCATGGTGAGCATGGAAGGTCGTGAGACTAGGGGGCTATTCTTACCTTCAGGTTATCAGGTAACTCTTGTCGTCCAGCATAACCAGGGTTCATGGTGATAAACATGGTACACGTTGGATTCAACACAAGTTCTGTGCCTTCAAATAAGAATCTCTTCTTGTGGGCTGCGATAGCTTTTTGAATTGTGGCGATTTGTTGAGCCACCACGGATAATACCTGCAAGACGACAACACTTGTTAAGCTAAAGTCAAAATATACGTTCGTTTTGTGATCAAGTGCGGTGAGAGCGTGATCAGTGCGTGTATGTTTTCTTGCTTTATGGTCAGTGGTACAACCTTGTGATGCGCATGCGTAGGTATTTGGTCCTTATAAATAGTATGTAGTACTTACAGTATAACGATTGGATAGGATAGATAAAAAAGGACACGATATAAAATCAAAAGAGCAAGAATTTTACCTCCAATTCAATTCTGTTAAATTCATCAAAGCAAGCCCAAGATCCTGCTTGTGCGAGCCCTTTGAAGAACTTGCCCATTGCTTTGAAATCCAGCCCATCAGAACAGTTGAATACCACACACTGGTTTAATGGGAAAAATCAATCAATCCATTAATGAAGATAAAAGTGTATAAGGGTGTGCTAGGCTTTCTCACTAAAACTTTTGCAAATTCTTGGAAAGCGTGCTGAAAGGCACGCATGCGCAAACGTTTTTCTCTAGTGTTAGGCCCAGGTCTATTGTTACATATTTGAGTATTTTGTAATAATACATTTGGTAATAGACCTCTTTACCTTCGTATGCAAATAATTAATTGCCCATTTCAGACCACATGACATTCCCTTGAGAAATGTTCTTTTGTTAAAATATTTACACATGAAAGAATCAACTCCCAAGAGTGGCATCACGTGGTCTGAAATGGGCACAAGAAACAACGAAGGTAAAGAGGTCTATTAGTGAATTACGCATGATAGTTTGTAATTTATTTATAGTAGATACTGAGGCGGTGGGGGAGGGGAGGGTACTCACCTGTTTTGCTACTGCTTTAGCCAAGTCTTTACTTGTTTCCGTCTTGCCAGTTCCTGCAGGTCCTTCAGGAGCACCTCCAAGGTTCAGTTTTATAGCTCCCATTAGCGTTCTGTTGTCACACAAAACAAGTATATCTTGTCAATGTACGTACAAATGTGACCCTACCCATCCCTCTTTCAATGACAATTTGAATCACCCTAAAACAAAAAATATTGACCCACCCACCCGCACTAGAAATGATGTGCTCCAAAACCGCAAATACTACGCATCCCTCCCTAACCAAAACATGACTCACCACAGCAAAAGTTACCCAACCCTTCTCTCCCCAAAAATTCTACGTTATTTTCACCATCCCTTCAGCACCATCCATAGAAAATAAAGTACAAAAATGGACCTCTCACAGCATTAGAGCACGTTTCGATAGTCATATTTTTGCAGAAATATTTCTGTAGGGCATGATATTTCATTTCCCAAAGGAAAAAATTTCTATTACTTTCCCTTCAACATGGCTGCCGTAAAACCACTCTATTGACTACCAACCAAGATTGTCTTATGCTCCTTTCCGTAGTCTTCCCACAATCCCTTATGATCCCAGCGCGAGCTCGAGGTCAGGGTAAAATGTGCATATTTTTTATACATTTTTATACAAATTTTACCCTGACCTCGAGCTCGCGCTGGGATCATAAGGGATTGTGGGAAGACTACGGAAAGGAGCATACCCAGGCTGTCTCACAAGGTGATCTATTAATAAGAACGTTTTTGGTCTGTACCTGTAACATCGATCAGTTAAGGGAGTAATAACCAATCTACCACTGTTGCCTAGATACTCGTAACCATAGTTGATATCCGTGGTAATCATGCGCACAACGATTTGCTTCTCTTCGAAGTAGTAACGAAGCTGAGAAAGCCACTGGAAGTCATTCAGGTTGTTAACACCATCTTCGCACATCTTTTGACAGACGTCACGTGCTACAGAGAAAAAAGCCATGTAAATGTAAATCACCTTTATTTAGAGTGACAATCACAACTTTCTTTGACAAGATGACTTCTTGTTAAGACCAGTGTTTTTTAATACTGATAGATTTTTCCAGTTTAAATAAAGTATTCATTATTATTATTAACTGAAAAACTGATCACAACTGATAAGCTGATGAGACGGGACCGCCAGTTTACGTAGTCATCCGAGCCACGGGGAAGGTTTAAAGATATGCAGATATTTTCAGAGTGTGGATCCGGCCACGGAGGCTTGAATCCAAGACCTCCAACCAACTGGGTCAACCAGGAGGCGGTTAAGTGTTACTATAGCGGGAATGGACGACAGGTAAATAAAAGTTAGTCTCCTCCATTGGCATCTCTCTACTTTTTTTTTTAGCACTTGGGAACTACGTGTGATAAAGGAGAGAGAAGTTCTCCCGTCTTTACCGCACAGCATTCTCAAGCGTCAAAGAAAGTTGAGAGAGTTGAGGAAGGAGGACACCACAGGTAACCCAATCCAAAGAAATGAAAACGCCGGCATTTAAAGCTAAATGAAGGCCTAATAAGTGTAAAAACTAACCATGTACATCGATGACTGTGAGGGCACCAAGAGTAACCCTGACTCCCTTGTCTAGCTTGCCTCGCACCAATGCAACGATCTCATCGATCTGAGAGTTCGATTCTTCTAAGTATGTCTAGAAAAAATTAAACGAAAATTTGTAAATCAAATAAATCAATTATTCTATAGTGTGTGATAGTATGTACAAATTCAGCTACGAGGAAAAAGATGTGAAGGTATTTGGTACTGCTGGTGATGATAAGTATATTTAACAATTAGTCCTCGAGTACGAATGGTCTACGAGTCAATAGCCCATGAGGCCGAAGGCCGAATGGGCTATTGACTCATAGGCCATGAGGGCGAGAGGTCTAATTGTTTTAGTAAAAACCTACTAATCGGTCGAATAAAAGGATGCAAAAAGTTTTGGACTTTGCTTTAAATATATATTTTTTGGTTTTCAAAACCGCCACTTTTCGCTACTAGAGGTCTATCACTAATAGACCCCTATAGTAGCTCAGCCAATCACAGGTCTCGATTGGTGATAGACCATTAGTAGGTTTTTTCTAACTAAGATTATCCTTTCAAACTTTTATTCATTTAACTGTCGTTTACCTTGAGTCCTCCTTGAGTCATTATAGCTTTTGCCATTTCAATTGTCCAATATATACCACTCACTGCTAGTACGATCTGTACATAAATAAACCAATCCTGAGTTATCACGTGACGTGAGTTGCTATGGTGACAATATCACGTGGTATGCTTACCTGACCAGGCCATTCCTGCACCCATTTACCACGTGGTGTTGTATTATATGCTGTCACAGCTTCTTCGGCTACTTTTTTTAGACTGCTGATCATGACCTCTTCTACTTGGATCAGCCATTTCTCTACCATACCCTACAAATGACAACAAATTTGGCAAGAACTTCAATACAACTACAGTTACAAACTTAAAAGAGTATGAAAGTCTGCGCACGTCTGCGCATGCTCTAAGTCCGTATGCAAATTAGTCAAAAGCATCTTCTTGCTATTGTAAAAATATGCAAAAATTTTTGTACACTCGGAGAAATTAAGCATTTATTTTCTGACTTAAACTCTTGTTAATTCTTGAAAAGCGTGCGATCAAAACTGGTTAAATCAAGTTACACGGTCACGGTTCACGGTCGCAATATTGTCATGCGATAATAACTTTCAAAGCTTTTAAAAGCCCAAAACAATGATATTGTGTCACTAATGTGTACTCTTGAATTTTTGTAATAAAATCTCGACTTCTTGTTACTCGTTTCCACTAAACAACAGGGGCCGGTTGTACGAAGCCTGAATAGCGCTATTCACCGGATAAATCCTTATCCAGCGGATAAAACCTATACAAATTCTATACACTGGATAACTCTTATCCGGTGGATAACTTTATCCAGGCTTCGTACAACCGGCCCCAGCACCTAATAACCGGACCTTTTCGGCTTGGGCGTAATGTTTTCCCATTTTAGACCAAGTGTCATTCCCTAGAGTATCATTACTTTCTTTAACACTTGCACCTGACAAGATTATTCATTACCTCTGTTTAATCTTACCTTGGCTTTTGCAGGGATAATCTTGGTCGAGTAGGGAACTGTCTCATTCTCAGCACTAACCATACCTACAACCTCTTGGTCTTCCGTGAACTCTAACCGCGCGATACCTTCGAAGCATTTCTTAAGATGAGGCTGCACACGTAACGGATCCTTGGTCTCTGACAGGATCTCAAGCAGCTCGTCGTTGGATAAGAAGAAGAACCTGAAAGATAAAGAAAGATTGGAATTGAAGCACTCTTAGAGATCTAAGGTACTATAATGCTGGATTAGTGGTAATCCGTGGAATTTGCACGAATAATTGGTCATCATTTTCCCAGAAAGTAGCAATAATCAGTCTTTAAACATCTGGTCCCAGCCAGGAAACCCTTCGTTATTGTTCTCATTCACTGTCTAACGTGGTCCTCTTCCATAAATATTTTTGTTGTTCAGCTTCAAAGACTTTGTCATAATACTATAAGTAAGGTCTCTCTCTTTCTCTCTTTCTCTCTTTCTCTCTTTCTCTCTTTCTCTCTTTCTCTCTTTTTCTCAAGTGATTCACAGTTAGATTTCGTCTAAACATTATCTACGGAAGGAGGATTAAGTTCTCTCAATTTGGGTTCTCGATTGCTTAATAAAGCAACGAAGCCTGAAGACGCGAAAATGAAAAAATGAAGATCAAACTAAACGATGTTTTTAATAGCGCGCGCAATTTCGTAGATGTTCATAGCATTGTGACGCCATATTTCTTACCATATATGGAAAAACATACTACGACAAGTGACCTAATAAGGACTTCATAAAAGCGCGCGCAATTTCGTAGATGTTCATAGCATTGTGACGCCATATTTCTTACCATATATGGAAAAACATACTACGACAAGTGACCTAATAAGGACTTCATAAAAGCGCGCGCAATTTCGTAGATGTTCATAGCATTGTGACGCCATATTTCTTACCATATATGGAAAAACATACTACGACAAGTGACCTAATAAGGACTTCATAAAAGCGCGCGCAATTTCGTAGATGTTCATAGCATTGTGACGCCATATTTCTTACCATATATGGAAAAACATACTACGACAAGTGACCTAATAAGGACTTCATAAAAGCGCGCGCAATTTCGTAGATGTTCATAGCATTGTGACGCCATATTTCTTACCATATATGGAAAAACATACTACGACAAGTGACCTAATAAGGACTTCATAAAAGCGCGCGCAATTTCGTAGATGTTCATAGCATTGTGACGCCATATTTCTTACCATATATGGGAAAACATACTACGACAAGTGACCTAATAAGGACTTCATAAAAGCGCGCGCAATTTCGTATATAGCAAAACATTGTGACATCATATTTTTTACCATATATGGAAAACATATTACAACAAGTGACCAAATAAGGACGCCCACACTTTCGTTGTTAACCAAATAAGGAAGAAAAATCATGCGCGCGCGGTGATGACAATGCGATTTGTTTCCGTGATCAATGGTCGACTTACCGAGGAAAGAAGAGTTGTTTTTTCTCCAAGTAAGCATTTAATCCTTTCTGGATTTCTTCAAGAAGTTGGTTAGACTCGTTTAGACGTCCAAGCATGTTTTGTTGGTTAGTTGCTACTAATACTTGGGTGTCTTTGACAGACTCGTTCATGATGTCCTAAACAGTGAGGCAAATTCATCGAGGTCATTTTAAAAAAGCTAATAAAAATACGGTACGAATCATAGAGAAATACCTTCCAGTAGCTATCTACGATGCCAAACTTGCGTCCTTCTTCAGGCATCTGTGCCATGATGTCTTCTGAACTGAAGATGGGTTCTAAATACAGCCATGTGGCTTGACACTGAGGGAGTCAAAAAACATTGATAAGGATAGACAGATAGACAGACAGACAGACAGACAGACAAGCAGGGAGGAAAAGATATTGACATGTATGGGAAACAGACAGGAAAATAGGGAGCAATTGCAAATCACATACAGTTGCGGAACTCTTTGTAGAAAGAGCCATATAACAATAGGAGTCATTATGTAGCTTTCAATTAGTTTTGTTTTCGTAAAGTTTTTTATTTATTATTGAGGATTTTTATTATGCTTATTGTTTCGTAATTGTAAATGCACTGAGACCCAGTTGTGGTGCCTTAGAACTGTTTATTATCATTATTATTATTATTATTATTATTATTATTATTATTATTATCATCATGTGTGCATATGATTTGCGTGGTATTCTGCAGTCATAAGATAGGCAAGCAGGGAGGTGGACAGACAGACACACACAATGACAGGCATTAATACATAAAGAGACACAAACACACGCAAAAACAGGCAAGCAGTGACAGACAGACACAGGATTCAAAGCAAGTCAGTTAGAAAATACCTTTAACCAGGCATCAATGATATCCTGCATTGAGATCAACTTCTCGCACCATTCCTATCAGATGAAAACATAATATTATATTAAGATTACTTGTTTTTCCATATTCAAACGTCTTGAGAATACGATTCCCTGTTTTGTAGTTTCAACATAGTTAATAGAGGACACTGTGATGTTTTCCCATTTCAGACCGTGTGTCATTCTCTTGAGAATAAGATTCTTTGTTTGAGTTGTATCCATATTCATGTGTCTTCTCATGTGCAACCGTTAAACAAAGAAATGATACTCTAGGGAATGACACGTGGTCTTGAGAATAAGATTCTTTGTTTGAATCGTATCCATATTCATGTGTCTTTTAATGCAGAACCATCAAACAAAGAAATGATACTCTAGGAAATGACACATGGTCTGAAATGGGAAAACATTACGCCCAAGCCAACAAAGTCTCAACTATGGTTTCAACCATTAGGATGTATCTCAAGCGCAAAGAAAGAAATAATACTTAAGGAAATGTGACGCGCTCTGAATATTAAACATCCACACTCAAGAAGTCTGTCGAGGTGGTAGGCATGTAATAATCTTAGTAATATAATTGGATGAATGGCTGACCTTAATTTCGGCTTCAAATGGCTTGATAAAGGGAGAGCCACTCATGGTTTGTGCCTTGACTATGTGATCATCTAATAACATTTGAACGTCATCCACAGCTGACAGGATAGATACACCCTGTAATTATTAAAATAATGACAAGGTTAGATGATAGTGGTGGTGGTGATAGTGATGGCAGTAACGATGGTAATGAAGATGGTGATGATGATGATGATAATGGATAATGAAGATGATGGTTGATATGATGGTGATGGTGGTAATGATGATGGTGGCGATGATGATGGTGGTGGTGGTGATGGTGATGATGGTGATGGTGATGATAACGGATGATGATGATCATCATGGTTCGTGATGGCGGTAATGATGATGGTGATGATGATGATGATGATGATGATGATGATGATAACGGATGATGATGATGATGATGGTTCTGGTGGTGGTGATGGTGATGGTGATGGCGGTAATGATGATTGTGGTGATAATGATGATGATGATGATGATATGATACTAATCATTCTTCATTGCAACGTAAACTATTTATACATTTTTTCTAAATTACCGTGTCTCTATAAGGAACGAACTCAAATTCCATATCATTCCATTCTATCTTCATCTTCTCCATGGCTTTCTCCAGAGCAAATTCTTTACTGCCTGAAGCACTTATTTCTTCCAATCTTAAGTATCAAATAGTACCAAAATATAGTGATAAATATACAATGATAAGAATAGCCTAGTTTGTCAGCCAGCAATGACGTCACTCAATTGTGACTTTAGATTTAATGATATGACACAATATTCTTCTAATTAACAATTAGTCCTCGAGTCCGAATGGTCTACGAGTCAATAGCCCATGAGGCCGAAGGCCGAATGGGCTATTGACTCGTAGGCCATGAGGACGAGAGGTCTAATTGTTTTAGTAAAAACCTACTAATTGGTCCAATAAAAGGATGCAAAAAGTTTTGGATTTTGCTTTAAATATATATTTTTTTGGTTTTCAAAACCGGCGCTTTTCGCTACTAGAGGTCTATCACTAATAGACCCCTAGTAGCTCAGCCAATCACAGGGCTCGATTGGTGATAGACCATTAGTAGGTTTTTTCTAATCATTATTATACACTGATTTTAATGTCGGTAGTAATATATCCCTTTGCGGCATTTGGGTTACAATGTATGACCCGATAAGGCCTGGTTCTCACTAGCGACGCAAGCCGACGCAAGCATAAGCACAAGCGCAAACCAACGCAAGAAAAACAAAATCTTCCGTTCTCTTGAACTTGCATTTGCGTTTGCGTTGCTTCTTTTCATAGTGAGAACATGCATTAGCTTGGAGTTGCGTCTGCTTGCGTCTCTAGTAAGAACCAGGCTTTAAAAGGGGTTACAAAATGACGTCACGAATGAGTTCCAAAACGTGTAAAGCGCACCAAAACAAAGCAATGAATGAAAGAAATAATGAAAGAGTATTATAAAGCTACGGACACATGTTGCAACATTCTGCGTAATATTCGAGCAAACGATGTTGCAAGCCATGTCACGCAATTCGATGCACGCAATGTTGCTGAATTAGAAAACTATTCTACTTCAGCAGCATTGCCTGCAATGTTGCTCGCAATGTTGCACCGTGTGTCTGAACCTTTAAAGTAACGTACTTGGTCATGTTTTTGTGTAGGTTGAATTCCAGCATGTTACAAAGGGACGTGGTTGGTTCTGGTTTGATATCAAACTCAACGACTTCGCTCATCTATCAAGTAAAAAATAAGCAACTGTGAATTAGTACATCTTGTATGACTGGTATTATACACGTTACGGCAGGGAAGGTGTACTTTATTTTGTAGGCTTCATCAGATCAAAATACATAACGGTAAAAGAAGGTATGACTAAAGTACAGCTACGAATCCGCCTTATCGTTTCCCACTCATATGAACATTGTTCAACACAGCTCTAGCCTACTGACCTGTTCCCAATGCCTGTCTCGAAGACCAGGGTTACAGATAACCTGTAGAAGTGGTAGGTGAACCTTGAACTTGTCGATCTTACTCTTGACGCTGTCAGCCACGCGTCTTGGTGCTGGTACGTCCCCAAACGTCTTACTAAGTTTGAATACCGTACGATACATTGAGGAGATCTCTTCCTCGACTTCCTCGGCGTTGATATCGACGAAGGGACCTAAGGGTATCAATACAGGTTTTTTTTAAATTTTATTTTCTTTAAGTCTGGTCTTTCCTTGGATTTTTAGTGTTTCGGTTGCGGCACTTTTCGGGGCAGCAATTATTTCAGGACGGCGCTCTTTGATATTTGCTCTCATATGCAGCGCTAAATCGAGGGAGTCGCTTTTTTGGGGGCGGCGCTTAAACGAGTAAATACGGTATATTTCTCACCCTAACCCTAAACCGCCTCCCGATAGGCTCAGTGATTAACTAAGGCACCGCCCTGTTGTGCGGAAGGTCGTGGATTAAAATCCCCGCACCCGGACATTGACTTATGAATAGCGTGATAAATAGCGTGCACTAAAAAAGAGGTCTCCCCTCATCGCGAGAGAAAAACTTAGAGAGACTGACAACACAGTGTCAGTTTATATGATATAGTTTGGAGGACTTTACAGACTGCTATTTCGGTGGTATTACCATTGAGCCAAGCTTCGTGTTTGTTGTTGAAGGTCAAAGCCGTCTTCCATAGTTTGTCATATGGTTCCTTGTATGCAAGCATGGTCTGTAAGATAGGGAACTGAGTTGGCTCCCATTGTAGCAACTCCTCCTCTGTATTCAGATCCTAGTAACAAAAACAAATGGTAGATGGTAGCGAGCAAGTTTGGGGTGGAAAAGGAAGAAGTAAAAAAGTAAGAAAAAACATGCAAGCAAGAAAAACGTGGAAAGGAGAGAGGAGACAGGGAGGAATGGAGTAAAGAAAGGTAGAGAGGAAACAAGAACAATCGCTAGGGACTTACAGCCAGTTCATCCACTGCCTTCCTGAGAGAATCATCTAGTTCGTCAAGTTTCTCAACATTCTTCTTCATCTCCTCCAAAGCCATTATCTGGTGCAAAACGAAGACAAGGTTAATGAACAAAGTACTAAACACCATAACCACAAATACAGATACAGATACAACACGAATATGGTAGCTAATATGTATGATGCATTGTTCGTCAATAAAAGTCATGTTGGAAATAATGAAAATAACCGTAATGGTAACGATAGAGCAGAGTCAATGTAACTGTGAAAATTTCAAGGTAAAAAGTGTCGTGTCGTGCCATCGTGATGTGACTGTACCGAGTTTGACCTTTATTGTCTAAGCATTGATAACGCGCATTCTGATTGGTTGAACGGATGTCGTCAATATGCCATACAATTACGCTGGCGATCAGTGCGGTACTGTTTTACAGTCAAGCGACTGTGCCGTGGCGTGCCGTGCATGGTGGTACCGAATTAGAACTTTTTATTGGCTGAGCACTGATATCTCTATCTGATTGGTTGAAAGGATTTCGTCAACTCTGTACCTATCTGACCTTCTAGAAAAGCCCTTACCTCTTTCTTTCTGAATGACTCAACTTCCTTGTTGTATCCATTCAGCTTATCTTCGAAAGCCTTTACTCTGATGTGAAAAAACGTTTTTCCAAATTAAGTTATAAACAACTTAAAGGAAAGCTCTGGTGGCTGGGATAGTCATTTCATTATACATTAAATTTCCTTTTTACATCCCAAGCAGCAAACCGATTAGATGTATAACGAGCTCACCTTCTCTTGAGGTCATCTTGAGCCAAGTCCTTACGATGACCGATCCTATTCTTGCTGAGTTCAAAGATTTTCTGGATGTGTTCAGGCCAGTGAAAGACTGTGCTGTTAAGCTTGATATCCTCATCTAAATTACCAAATATTATTCAGTTTTGATTTCTAAAAAAGAACTTTTGCTGAGGACACGTACTCAAACAGATCACATAAAGTTGAAGGGCACGAAGTGGGAACAGAAGTTTGAGGATGAGAATTAGAAAAAAATTTCCTTTATCAAACAAAATTAACTGCGCAATTCCTTGGAATCCTTTTTCGTTGATAATACCCCATAAAATCGGAATACACATTTATCCCACACCGTAGAAAATACAGCCAATCAGAAAGAAGAAAATCCGTTGTATATTCGTCGGTATTTCACTCTTCCTTCCCATCATGCACTGCGGGTTGAATCTACGCATTTGTATTTTCTATGGTGTGGGATAAAATGGTTTCTCGTGGCATACCGTGGATATCCCACTCGTCACTTGTATTTCCTTTGTATACACACTCGCCTCAAGTGGCTCGTGTGTATACTAGAAACTACAAGTGACTCGTGGGATATTCCACGGTATGCCATTCGAAACCATTGTATAACTAGCATATATCGATGGGAAAAAGATGCTTAGCGATCTCATTGGACACAACTAGGGGTTACAGACTCGTAGAATTTAGTTTACTCCAAAATTTAGATACGAAATGCCGACCACCTGCTAAAAACTTTTTGTACTTGTCCCAGTTTTATCAAGCCATCTTATACTTACATGGTAATGTTGCATAATCCAGTAAAAAGAGAAGTCTTTCCCCAGCCTCATCGACTATGGACTGCAAGCTCACTACCATGACACTGCTTGCATTTTCCAGGAACTTAGTCAAAGCCACGAGGTCTTGGGTGTTGTCTGGCATTTCCTGGACCTTGTCAGATATGTCATCGTACTGACGGCATAAGCTGGACAAAACAAAAATGTTTGTGTGTGAGTGGGGAAAGCATTGTGAAAACAGCTAGATGATGTTTGCGCACTATAAATGAATAAATTATAATTATTAAATTATTGTGATTGGATGAGTTTACGGAAACCATGGGAAACCATTTCAAAGTTGTGGTATGTCTCACAACCAATCAGCGTGCACGATATCCTAGCATTATGATTGGACAATTTCATGGAACCATTTGGAAACCATTTCCATTGCATTGCATGTTTGAAAACTAATCAGCGCGCACGATTTCCCAGGATTCAGGAACGGGAAAATATATAAAGGCTATTACACGAAAAGTTGCATAATAAGGCTAGATATTCTTAGGGTCGTGCCATATAAATGATGAAATAATATTCAAAGGTTTTTCATAAAATATTTGAATTAAAATTCGCTCGCCCCACTGCTTCTCGGTCGTAGATACCCGCCTCACCTTCCTGGGGAACTAGGGCGAGAGGACATCTGGCAACCGGGGGTGAAGCAGACAGTAAAATCTAAGGGTCAGTTAACAATATATATATATATACCTTCTATTTTTGTCCCTGTTCAGATCCACTACATAACTGATCATAGTAGCAGCTAGTTTAGCAGCTCTTGCAGATAGCTCCTGATTGACTTCATCACAGTTCAAACACAACATGTTCAGAGGTACCGTTATGTGAAGTGCTGCGATTTCCTGGGACAGGTTTTGGAAGGCATCGATTTTCTAAATGAACAGTAAGATCACAATAATAAATAGGCGGGAATTTTAAAGTCACTTATTCATGAAAACGTCAGCCCATCAGCCCAGAGGTTGTTTCAGGGTTTCATCTGTGAGTTAGTCGTGCCCTGACGTAAATCAACCCTGAGGTTGTCTCAGGGTTCGATAAAATCTAAAAGTTTAGGGCTTTGAAAAGTCGATGTTACAGACGCGACGCAGTGTTACGTGACCGTGACAGTGCCTAGCCCAAGCATTCTGAATGGACGTAACTATAGGTTCTAAATTTAAACAAACGCAATTTCTTACCTTTGAAAGTGATAGGAGAACAGGTTCGTCTTGTAAGAATGTCATCACTTCTGTCTCTGCTTTGTTATTCAATAAATCTTGGTACTTCTTGTAGGTGTTAAGGTATCTGTTGAGGAACAGAATAGAGCAAGTTATTAACATCACTACCTCTTGATGCAATGCATCCTGGTATACATTGGGAAAAGTATACAAAAAAAGCTTGTACTGTCTCGCGCATGGTAAAACTGTACTCTGCGCATCACTATTTAGACTTCGTCGAGGTTGACCTCTCTGAGAATCACAAAGTCACGAGGGAAGCAAGTGGGAAAAAAAGCGAACGTTGAAGTCGCGCTGGTGATCCAGTTTGGGCTGCCTGTGCTTTATTCAGTGCGCGTTAACTAATACGGAGACGAAGGGCTTCACGTAAGTTTAATCGCTGTTAAACTATGAGAAAACGATTAATAATTTAATCAAACTTACTTCTGGGGTCCCAGGGTGTTAATCTTGAATAATTCCACAGCCCGGTCCATATAGTCTTGTACTAGCATCTCATCCACAGCAACTGATCGGAGCTTTAGTTGGCTGTCACGCATATCAGGGAATAGTTCGGTTTCCACCTATTCAATAAATAGATTAAAATATGAATAAGAAAAGTGCGCACAAAGTTTATGCGCTCCTAAGGTACATTTTCGCAAGTTAAGACGCGACGGAATCGAAGGTGAAAATACAATATGTGCAAAGGATTTGCGTAAAAAAAAGTTAATAATGAGGCAAGGAACAAATCAATCTTACACTGAAGAAGTTTAGCTACATATTGTTAAAGACCTTTAAACTGATGATTGGAGTCTAGATCCAGAAATATTATTAACGCAATGTAATAAGGTATCGACTTACCCTCGGTAAGTCTTCGGCACTCTTTACGATCTCGGTTAAAAGTCGTAGTATGATGTCTCTCACTTCTCGGAAGGGCGGGTCAAAGATGAGTTTGGCGCCGTCAATTCTGAGCTGTATGACCATAATCTATCAATATAAAATATGGGGAATCTTATTAATGAAGTCAAGGGGAGATATACGACCTTAAGAAAGTTTATAGACCCTTTTCAAGTGACGTCCAAGCAGCTCAATTTGGAGGACAAAACAAAAGAATTTCAATCTCCTGAGAATTAGAACCTATTGTTTTGCCCTCCAAATTGAGTTGCATTCTGAAGTGCTGCAAGGGGACTATTCACAGACTTACCTCAACCATGACGTATCTGAGATCAGAAAAGCTCTCTCCAAAGTCATTCCCATCCTGTTGAGATGTAACCATGGTAATGTCAGATAAGATATCAAGACTAGTGGCATGTGTGCGTAAAATATGATGACCAGGAGAAAAGTATCTAGCCAATTACCAAAGCAAGTGATGGATCAACAAAACTGATTCGTCAAGTCCATATTTGCAACTATTGCGCGCAAGTAATTTCTCCGCGCGAACAAGTCTGCAATTTTGTTGGCAAACAGTTGTTGGTGTAATGATACACAATGACTGCCAGCATAATACCGCTGTGTCTGGATCGCGCCCAACAATTGCGGTCAACATTGAGTTACCCCAGAAACACTGTAACAAACAATACCTTATAGAAATTCAAGAACTCTACGAAGTCAGCTAAGGAATTGATGACCATACTTCTGAGTTGGATAGACATGAGTGCCGCGACACAAGAAAAGAATTGCTGCACTAGAAATGTAGAGTCGCCATCATTGGTCGGTACCAAATGAGACCAATAAGATCGTCCTGTGTATAGAACATGCGCACAGGCTGGGATCCACCTACATATGAAAAGATGGGTTAGAGCTGCTCAGTGCTGGGCTAAGATAGTAGTGGGAAAGTTTAAGGCTACGAACGAACTACTAGGTTTGGAGATATTTGAAAATGGAATCCTATTGGATGAGCGTGGACAGCGAAAATGGAGGTTTTTGAAAACCCTTACGTCATTCACGTCTGTGTTTCGCACGCGCAGATGATGATGATATTGCATCATTTCCGATCGTATCTGCGTTTTTTATCGTCTTAGTGTGGCCGGGAGAAAATACTATGAAAAGGCTAGTGGCGACGTGAACCGAAAACCGAGCGTTTCTTACTGCTTGCTACTTACGTTTTCTTTAGAAATTCCCTCGTGTTAGCACACTGCTGTTTCACTAGAGCTTCAAACTCGCTGGGAGTCACGGGTAATCCTGCCGCTAGAAGCTCTTTGCCGTCAACAAATCGGGCGTTGCAGAACCTATGAATAGTATAGAACATATTTCGTGAATAAATGGATGGATCCTGACAAAGCCTTTTCGCGGACGGCAGGTCTTATCATGTCTTGTATAGACATATTTATCCAAAACGATACGGCTACCAAACGACAATGCGTGTGCCGTGATGAAAGATCTACAAATCACGTCTTTACGTTAGCCTTGAATACTGAGACGTGCGCATTAAAAAAGTAGCATTTGCGCCGTTCGTGGCAACAAAAGCTAACCACAGCTGATGTGAAATCAATGCTTTCATCATGATATTTTTCGGTACGTTATACTGGACAGGTCGCGCGAGTTAGTTTTAAAAAATGTAGAAACACACGCAAAAAAAATCGAGAACGCGTAACAAGTCTTTTGCGTCAAATGGTACCGTATCTACCGTATCAGTAGTGAATGTCTTACAACGTCGCAACACTGCGATTCACTGATACAATTAGATCTTTTGATTATCATCCTTACCTATCGTACCACAGGTTTTGTATCTCCATCATCACGGGGTTTGTAATAAATAGTTTTTTAGCAATGCTGTCCCAACTGGCACGGTATGGGTCATGCCAAGGGACTGGAGCACGAACAGTCCTTGGGGATAAAGATAAGACACAATATTATTAAATACTGCTGCATTATCATAAGTACTAGACATTGCACGCATTTCGGTTAGTGCAAATAATTCTTTTTTTAATATCTCCGGGGATATTGTCATGGTGCGCGCACTTCCAAAAAATTTAGTATCTATTGTTAAAGTCCACCAACATGGCTGCCATGCCTTTGTCTCTTGGCTCTCTCAGGAATGGTTGAAAACCATCAATACAGCGTTTTTGCGCACTAACATTTGGCATTTTCCATAGGTGCGCGCAGGTTACAGAGGTTAGAGCGTTGTATTTATGAAGACCAAAATTAATAATGGTGCACAATTTGGTAACTTCAAAGTTACAATACCTTTGGGGAAATATCTTTGGAATAGACTTGATATGTAGACGGTTCTTTTCTGTTGGGTCTTTCAATATGTAATCCACTATAATACATTGAATTTTTTAAGTATGAATATGCGGGAAGTGAACAGTATCATGGCTCTTAAGTCGCTTTTTTATTCCAGTGCTGATTGGATGGTGGAATATGGCATTGGAGCAAGGACTATTAGACTGGTTTTCATGTATGCAACTTCAAGACAGTTCATCCGGATTTGAAATTGACATTGAAATGGTTTTCTTATTCCAGTGCTGTGATTGGACAGTGTATATAGATTTCATTTCAATCGATTTAGGAACAAATGAATGCCAAAGTCGGCTCAGAGGAAAGTTATAAGGTTCTATCTTATTGACGCACTCACACTTTTGTTTTGGCACCAATAAAAACAAATTAATCATATTCACTGTTGCCTGGAGACCACAGTGTCTTTTCATGATCTTTCTAATTGTATATCTCTATGCAAAAAGATAATGTCATAACATTTACTGTCATGTACTCACCAATAGCTAAGCGTAAACTGAACTCATAGTCATCAGCAACTTCTTTCCTAAGGCTGGTTAAAAGAGGATCAAGATCCTGATCAGAAGTCAAGATCTTGGGGATTCTTCTTTGTAAGATTCTTTCCATAACCTCAGGTTCTTGTGGTGCCAGAGCATTAACAGGGATACCTTCTGTTATATAGTACTCATAGCGCTATATAGAAACATATTTATAAGTAAATCCATATCCAATCAAATTTCATCAAGGTGAGAAAAGCAGGCAACATCCCATACTCAATAAACTCATCTCAATTACTGCAGAGTACATAAACATCCTATTATAAAATAGCAAACATGAAATATGCTGTGGTAATACCTCAAGGTCTCTTGAGCCGGGTTCATCTTCATCCATAGCCTCAACTGCTTCACACCCTTTTATAATGTCCAGCTGTTCCATGGGGGTCATTGCTCGACTGGGTGGACGTCTGACATAAGAGGTATCAAAGGAACAAGATTTACCAAGGGAACATACAAAGCAAAGTTTTGTAATTCTAAAATAAGATGGGTGAGTGGGTGGGGTGGTTTTTTTACCTCAAACCCCCTCAGTATTTGCTGTCTTAAATCTAAGACTTACAGAATTGATAGTGTAGTTCCAGAAAATATCCATAGATATCCATAAACCAAAGGTCACAATGAATATCAATTCTTATGCTTTGTTCATTGAAGGCATGGATGTATGGATGTATTATGGAAACTACATCAATGGTGATGTACCCATAGCCACACAATACTCACTCAATCTTAGGAAGTCCATTTGATGGCTCCCCTCTAATCTTTGGTTGTGTTGCTTTCTTCCTCGGTGTCGTTGGCTCTTTGCCTGTCAATCAAACATATATGCTAAGATATTTAGAAACTATATTTTACCTGTACATACTGAATAGACCATTTTCAAGATGCGTGAGCACTTTAAAAAATATTGCAGGCACAGACATGATCGCAAGGCATTTTTGGGCAATGCTAATAGCATGTGCGATCTTGCCCGAAAATGTCTCTTTTTCATGTCTGCACCTGAGATATTTTTGTAAGTGCTTGTGCATCTCGAAAAATGGTCTATAAAAGTGTAATTCTGGAAAGGACTTACCTTGCATGGTTTGCTGGCGAGATGGAGCTCTTGGGGACTGAACACTTTTAGGGAGACTTTTCAATTTCAAGTTAGCTGCCATAGGGCTGTAATTGTTGGCTATAGATTCACTAGGTGTGCGTGCATATGCTGTTTCTTTGAAGGGTGAGGCTTTAGTCCAGGAGGGGTCTTTCATTATTGGTGGGTGTTCACTGTGTCGCAGCACAATCTGAGGAATAGAAGAAACATTACAACATCAATTTCAATAATCAGGAACGTAAAATATTAGTGTATGGAAAATTAATTGAAAATATGTTTTTGTACAGCCTGAGCCTTATGATTGGTTGTTTGTCTAAACTTACAGTATACTGAGAACTTATATGTCTTTTATGTTATAAGTCTGCCTGCCTGCCTTATCCTACTGGCAAGGTGTCTGTCTGTCTGACTGGCTGCCTGTCTATTTCTCAAGTCAAGCTAACTGTCTGTCTGTCTACATTTACTAAGTTTTCATAGCAACCTGTCTGTCTGTCCACATTTTATTTCTAGAATATTCCTTACAAAATTTAATATATATATATTAACATAGAAATGCTGCTAAAATATAGTTACACTAGCTCTTATGCAAAAATAATAGGAAAAACCTTGAACCAAGTACAAGTCATTAATTTTAATTACAAAGATGCACTAATTATTGAATAGAAATTTATATCCAAAACAAAATAATAAATGTCAAGATGGGTCTTTAATATTCAACCAAATTCTATGGAATACTTGTCAAGAAATAAAAAAAATATATATTAAAAATATGGGAGCGAAAAAAACAGAGTTTGTAAAATATATTAAAATTTTTACTCACTTTCTTATATTAGAAAATTTTAATATCAATTATTCCTTACATGTTGTCAAGTTTTAACCTTAGAAACACAGACTGTTTACACACTGTATTCAGAAAGAAAATATTGAATTTTTTTTGCAATAAGCTTATGTAAAAATTAAATTTCACCAAATTTCTAGAAGTGAAATTGCCAAAATGAGAAAAGGAAGGGAAAAAAAAGGATTCACTTTATGACACTTGAGAAGGCATTTTTCTTGATTGCTAAAAATTTTCTTCAATAAATAAGTATTTAGAATTTAAATTTAAAAAGATAAAGGTTTGGCTTAGAAGTGGATAGATTTAGGAGGAAAGCCAGGAAAACTGAAAATGTTTTCCTTGGCAACGCCATTGTAAGCATAATTTCATCCAATATTATGGTACTTTTGAGGAGCAATTCACATAATATCAGTTCTACCTGGTGTCGTATTCTTCTATTAATATCTTCCAGGATATCATGGATTTCTTCTTTTTGTGAAGATCTACACTCTTTTATAATTTCCATGGCTATTAAGTTGTAAGTGAGTGATTTTTGACCAAAGATAAACCGATAAGACGAGGATGATTTAATGTAGCAGTGAAACACAAGCCACTTGATAATAAATTATGTATCCGAAGTGTAATGTTAAATGGCGCACAACCAACAGTGCCGGGACAATAGAAACACCGACAGCTGCTAGCACGTTTATCATTATAATTCATTTATTCTAGCAGGTAAAGGAAAACAAGAGCAAACCTGATATAGATCTGAGGGTTCTTCATGGGACGGTGGAAGAGGAGGTAACCCTGGGAGACCTCGAGTCTGAGAGCAACTGAAGATTGGATTACGAGAGTGCTGAAGCAAAAATAAAATATCATTAATACCAATTTGTTTGTAATCATTTGACTTCACGAAGAAACATTCACTCAAGATAATATCTGTAAACCATACCTTTACTCTCTCCATTGTGTATTAAGTATTTTTTCTTTCCAAAATTCAAAAGTTTCAAGCACACGAAGAAATCAAAATGTCCCAAGTTGAAATCTTCAAACTTCGTAAAAAAATCCTCTGGCCGACCTGTTGCATATGCAGACCTCAGAAGGTCTGAAAAGACTTTTCAAGGCTTCCAAAGGGTGGGTAAGGAATCATGTTGACTTTTAAAAGAACTCTAAACTAATCAAGGGATCATGTAAACATTTATGAATCCTTTGGATTTGTAATCATCGCCGACATTTTTGATTTTGTGCACATCCGGGGACTCGTTGCTATGTTTATCCATTGTTCGCTCACCGTTGCTATGAAGTCAACGCGCGCGCAAACTTCTCGCGGTATGGTCCCTCTGCCCCTGTGTGAGAAGTCGCAAGTAAAAAGCGCTTGGAAAAGAGAAAATTGTGCAAAAAAGTAAAATTGAATTGCCTATGCGCATTGTGGGGGGAAAAAGTGAGAAGAAAATCGGATTTTTATCGTCATTTTAAGTTAGCGCACGGAAGATGCTATCAGTGTCCCGCAAAAGAACTGTTTTTACAACCAAAGGGAAAGCCGCAAAAAAAAAAAAACCACTTTTTTTCATATACTAGAAGATAATTTTATCCAGACTTATTCTGCTAAATTAAAATCGTGATAACATCTTGGGTAAACATTTAAAAAGGTAGCAATTTTAGCTCTGTAAATAATAACGCATGACCGGCTCAATATGGAAAGTTTTTGACAAATCAAAAATCGACTGATTGATTCTATATTTATAATTTTAGTTTTACCGTCTGAGAGATAAATTTTACAGTTAAGTGTTCTTTTTATCGGCTATCTTTGTTGATCTGCCGCTGTTTTTCTTTTATTGTAAGAGTGGAAAAGAAAATTGAAAGAAAGAAGATAAATAAAGGAGGCAAAAATATCGTTTGCTTTTAAAACTATTTTTGAATTCCTAGTGTAATATTGAGTGAACTTAGTTGGCTCTATTTTGACGTAAGATATAATCTCTCTAACAACAGTTCTTAATGCAAATCATGACGACCTAAATCCCAAGAGTGCTGTAACTATGAAAACACAACAGAACAAAAGCACGGCTTCCATGTTATGATAATTGAGTTGTGAAGTGGCTGGCGCTGTTGCTTCAAGACCCTTCAAGTGTTTGTGGACAGCGTTGCGAGGGATTTGAATCCACGTTTAGCACACTTCGAGAACAACACTGATGAAAACCAAGCAAACATGATAAAAAAAAGTTGGCTAAAATAGTCATGTAAAAGAGCGTTGTGTGACGGAGCCAAAACTAACGGCTCTTTGAAACCGGAAAATCTTTAGCTTCTCATTAAGAACCAAGAAGAACTACAAAGGAAGCCAGTAAACGGTCGCCACTGCACTCGGGAGTAAATTAATTGTTTCATAATTGAGGAAGTAGCGGAAAAGTTAAAGCAGGGTTGTAATAATGGAAGATGCCAAAACAGTTGATATGACAATGGGAACTTCCTTACCGCAAGGTAGGTAAAAGATAGCTTATCGCAACTGAACTAAAGGCATAATCAGTGTCTCTAGATAGTCAAATGTTGGAAACCATTGAATTGATCGAACGTTAGCTGGCTTTCAGTGGCTTATGTTCAGATAGTGAAGATAAGTTTGAATCTTGCTTTCCCGGAGATCTTTTAACAAGTCTAAGAAGATCTTTATGCCGAAATTGTGTCTAAAATATTTGCAAAGAAATTACAAAGCAGCATTATTTTCTAGAAGTTTCACTTGTTTTACTGTAAGCAACTTTATCTTTCAAGCGTTTGTTGTCAGTCATCAGTTTCAAACCTTTGTCAGTCGGTAAAAGATATATATATCGAAAACATTATTTTCATTTTCGGCACTCCATGAAATCGTGAACAGTATATGCTATCGAAGTACAAACATAACAAGATTTGATACTTTAAACATTTATTTTAACACCTAAACATAAACTCGTCGACTTGTTCATTTGATTTTTTAATTAGATTCAAAACTTTTACTCAAAGCTCCCCCATGTCTCCTGATTCTGTACCCGCCCGGCAATTTCCGCTCTTTTTAATTTTGTTTGATGCATTCGCTTTTGTTTGATTTTCTTTCTAAAAACGTTTTCACTGTGTCATTAATCTTTAATATTGACGTTGGTATTTAGTAATAGTCAAAAGAAAAAAGTTTATTGGGGAATGACAATCAATATCCAAACATTATATTTGGCAAAGAACATATGTCTTCCATGGCATTCTTTTTATTTTTTTTTTTATTTTTTTTATTTTTTTGTAGCCATCTTTTCCACAACTATCAATTCCGACCTTTGTATTTAAATTTTCAAAAGAATTTTCCAATTAATTCAAATCTCGTTTTATTATATATTTTTTTGTCATATTCATTCAGTTACTTCCTTCACCGGAAGAGGATGGAAATCGTTAAGGATGTCAAGAAAAGCAAAATAGCTTTCAATCTTTGTCATGGCGTTTAAAAAATAATTAAATTTCACAGGTCAGACAATATTTTGGCTTATTTTGTTAGCAAAAGTAAATTTACTCAAAAATATTTCATCTTGGGTAACAAAACAAACGATTGGTCGTAATATTTTTTTGCCAGAATTAAAATATATGTAATATTTCACAACGCTGCTTGATTGTTCTTGGATAAAACGACTTTTGTGCCAAAGAAAGTAAAAAAATAGTTATATAATGTTTACATTAAAACTAAATATTTAGAGAAAATATATAATGACGAAAATTATTTTTGCAATCATCGCAAAAAGAAATTGAAATTCAATTTTTTTATTTTCGTAAACTTTTAAGTTTTTTTAATGATATTTTCTTTTCTTTATATATTTTTTCCTCTCGTTTAGTTTGCGAGTTTTTTATAGTTGAAATTCTATATTTTATGTAAATCATGCGTACGTCTTTTCGTATTGATAGTTGCTAAGCAACGCGTGGACGCCTGTTCAAAATGACCATTCGGTCGAAAATCACTACATACCAATGGTTTCAAACCTAAATTTACGCTGTTTTTCTTCCAGGTTTATCTTACTTTAATAAATCCAGGATGCGTCAGCCGGACAGGAATTCCAGTGTTTATGAACTCAGCATAAGTAGAGCTCCAAACCTACGATGTGTGAATAGTACTGTCAAGTCTTGTATGACTTGTGAAGCTTGCAGACTTGGCTCAAAACTTAACCGAACTAAAGAATGGTTCGTTCGTTGTGGAGATCCGGCAAGAAGACGGTTTATTCTTGGACTTATACACCGATTTGAATCTATAGACTTATTCATGTATATCAATTTTATCCTAAAACCATTACAATACAAGGATTTTACGTATACAAGGTCACGAAGTAAACCAAGTCTACGAATGGATTCTGCTTCTCCTCCAACGAATCACGCACTAAATGAAAACGAACTTGAACAAGCGATAGAAAACACTTGGTTATGGTTTGTAGACAGTGCTTACTGGACTAAGTTGAATTTTATGCTCGGGGTAATGCAGTGGTGTGACTCTCCGTTGTTATTTATTATGGCTAACAAGACGAGGACAATGTATCAACGTGAAAGACGAAAACAAAGGGCCATTGAAGAAGGTATCATTGAAGAAGGTATGTAATGTTTATCCTTCCTCTTCATTATTTATTATCTCTGTTGAGTTAGCTTTCCATGTGGAATGATTTTATCGTATTTTGGAATCAATAAATTAATGTCTGAAACTAAAAGCTATTGTGGAAATTCTTCTAGAACTTATAATTATGCCTATCTTCTATTGCACCATGAGTGTATTTGACACCCATACCATCCCAAATAGGGGCACTGATATGGCTCTACATGCCAAACATATTCTTTCCACACTTCCCCTGGGGGATCTCCTCAAGCATTGAAATGTCAATCCTTATGGGGAAAATGTGGGTATATTCAGAATTTTTGAAATGCATATTTTTGAAAATACACGTAATTGCATACTCACTCTATCATTACAGATCAACATGAATACATGTCACTATGTAGTACAATGACCAGGAGTGAGATGTCGATAATAAATGAAAGCAGAAGAAATAGTGAAATGGAAGCTTTTCGAGACACACCAACAATTGATTCCAAATCGTGTACCAGTGTACACTCTGCTACTACAGTAAAAACAGATACCAGTGGCCACCTTACTTCTTGTCAAGAAGACAAGATGGAAAAAGATTCCTCAACAAGACTTTCCTCTCGAAAATTTAGAGATTCTCCTGGAAGTGCAACAAGGTCCGTCCCATGCATTGGAAACAATCGCCATAGCAACAATGAATCAAGAAATATTCATTCTGCGCCAGCTGATTCCAGAAATATAAAACCAAAAACTCTACAAATATCAACTTTCGATAAGGATATATTTAGTGAGGATTATGCTTCAGGAGATGATTTGGAGGATGACGAGAACTTGAGGACAGATCCCTCAGTGTTTGTCCTGGCAATGCCATCTATTGCTCATAGCGGCATTGCAAAGTACAAAGACTTTATACGTTGTTTACCAGTCCATTTGTCAAAGTTTATCTTAGGATTACTAGACAAGAACAGTCTGACAAACTGCTTGTGTATCAGTAAACACTGGAGAATTCTTGCTGAAGGAGTGAAAGCAGATTATATGGTGCATCAGTTGATGACTGAAGAAATTATGCTTATGCAGGTGGGTTTTGATAGCACATGTCTGTCCCTCCTTTCCCCTCCTAAAAAAACTCATGCAGTGTGCATGTATCCATAAACCTACCATTATGGAGAGGTTCACAGAAACCCCAGAACAACCTGGTCACCTTAAAGTGCCCCTAACAAATAGCACCACACTTTTTTCAAAAAAATCTATATGATCTCAAAAACATGTTTTTGTAGGATTTTTATGCTGTTGGTGTAGTCCTGATTTTTTAGCTTCGAAGTTTCAAAAAAGCTAGGATTATATCAAAAGTGGGAAAATCCTACAAAAACATGTTTTTGAGACCATAAAGATTAAATTTTATTAAATCAAATCAAATTTTGAAAAAAGTCTGGTGCTATCTATTAGGGTCACATTAACTTTTTACATTATCTGTGGTGGTGATGTTGTTCAAATTAGTGAACTCTTTATGTACTCACCGATAACATTTTCACCCATACATTCCCAGGGTGCTTCTGCCCAAGGTATGGACCCAAGGTATGCTAAGCGCATTCCAGTACATGTGCCTTTAGATCAAGACCCGTCTGTGGAGACAGTTTCTTTAGACCTCAAAACCAAATCTATTGGTGGAAGAAATTTAGCAGAATGTTATGATGGCATCAATACAAAGACAGTAGAAATGGAGGAACGGAATATTTACTGTGGAGCATACAATGTACTTGTGTTACAGGATATGTAAGTAAAAATGTTTGCACTATTGTTGTCACTAAACACATGTGGGGTAGGGGTGAGAGTGTTCACCTCTCACCAATGTGACCTGGGTTTGAGTCCTGCTGGGCTTCGGTTCATGTGAGTAGAGTTGCTTATCAGTTCTCTCCTGTGCTTTGATGGTTTTTCTCCCTATTCTCCAGTTATCCTCCCTCTGAAAAAATCAACTTATGAATTCTAATTGGACTTTCAGTGGATGAAGAACCACTCTGTTTGTAGCCTCTGCTAGATCCCATTTATTCATTTTTTTATTTCTACTTTACATAATCTCAGTGTGTGAAAAAAGCTGTATAGTTTGCGGTTTGCTTATATGCACAAATACATAAAAATGAATGGTTAGATTCATAGAGTTACTAGATTCACTAGTTTCATTGATGCTCAACACTTTTGAGGTAGTTTTTTTTCGCATATGCGCAATATTTGTGCACAACTTAATAAGTTCAAGAATAATTCTTTTTGCATTTTGCGCAACAGTGCCTAACATCGAACCATATTCCAAAATTAATATATTCTCCAATTTTAGTGTATCGATTAATTCTTGCGCTAAAAATAGAAAGTAAGCGCGATATTACGTGAGAAATTACATAATAAGCAAATAGCTAAATAGCAGTCTTCAAAAAGCCATGAAATTTTGTAACGTAGTTTTCTTTTCTTGTTCCAGAGAGGATCATCATCGCTGTACTAATTTCAGAGGAGGAAAATTTGTCGTTTCTGGGTCATACGACAGACGTGTACGTCTGATTGACTCAGCAACAGGGAGGTGTGAGAGAGCCATCCAGGGGCATGCTGGGTCTATACGATGTGTATTTGCATCAGAGGAAAGAGGGATTGTACTCAGTGGTGGATATGATACTTCTATAAGGTAAGACTTGTAGGTTCATTACAAGATGTGCGCAAGTTGTTTTGGAGGAAATATATTGTCAAATATCCACCTCGCCCAATCAGAGCCTGCTGTGCAAAATGATCTCAAAAACGTCCTCTGAAACTGATGCGCGCAAGGTTGTCGTCAACAGAGGAACTGTTCAGTGTTCCTTCTTCTAAGATTTTTGTTACCTGAATGGTAAAATGTCCCCGTGTATTCGTATAACCCAGTTTACGCAAGTGCTGACTGATGATGGTTGTTATTTTTGAAGGTGCTGGGACATCAAACGCGGGAACTGCAAATGTATATTTCGAGGGTAGGTTTGCAAGTTTTCACTTCCTCTTCCACTTCCTCTTCCCCCTACTTCCCCTCCCATCCTTCTCTCCGGTTTCTTCTTTATCTCCTTCTCTTCTTACTCCACCTCCTTCTCTTTCATCTCCTCTTTCTCTTTCTCAGAAAACAGAAAACATTAGGCGTTATGACACTGACTTCTCAATTATTTTTAACATAGGCATCGCGCAACTGTCACGTGTATCAGTCTCCATGGTAACAACCTGGCCTCTGGATCACGTGATAAGAGTGTCAAGGTTTGGAACTTTGCGTCTGGCAAGTGTCGACGAACGTTTCGTCATCGTCACGTGGTCCTTGATGTTCAAGTAAGACAATAAAAATTGTTAATAAAATCAGCTCAAATTTAATTCCCAAAAAACTCAAAACTAACTTGATTTGTAAAAAACGAATAGTGTTCATGGATTAATGTGATCAAGGGGTTTTTAGGACGCATAGAAATACGGTATCAAATTCTCTGGTTTATTTGATCATAATATGATTTTTTATGAATGTTTGTTAGGTTTCTGATAAGCTAGCTGTCAGTGGGTGCGAAGGAGGTAAAGTTAAAGTATGGGACATCGATTCGGCTACCCTGGTTAAGGTGAGTAAGGTGGTCCAAAAAAGTTTTAAAAAGTCTTAGATTCATTTAAAAAACTTATAAAGATATATGTTACCCTTATTTTCCTTCCCTCCTTTCCTATCCCCTCTCTTACACAGCGACTGTTTTCCGCAGCACAATATTTTAATAACATTTGTACCTTCTCAGTCCTTAGACGGCCATCACAACGCGATCACCTGCGTCAAGTTCGATGACCATCACATAATCACCGGCAGCATGGATGGTTACGCCATGGCGTGGAACACTATTGGACGACACAAAAAATGTCTTCAGGCATTTCGACATCCCAAGTAAGTCTTCTGGATTTGCAAACCAGTTATTTTGGAATGCGCGCACGAATCGGGTGACATCACTTTTCTATTTATGCCAATTTTTATTGACACGCCTAGCCAATCAGATCGCGCGTTATATCGTAGTTCTTGTATAAGTGTTATTCATTATCTTTCTATCTTTTTAGGGAGGTACTTTGTATAGAATTTCTTTACTGTCGAATCATCACTGGATCTGCAGATGGGAAGGTAAAAAATGTTCTTTCTTTGTTTTCTGATGTTTAAAAAAAACATATTTTTTTAAAGATTTCCATCCAACTGTATACATTTTTTTAATGTAACCACAAAGATCACCATTATCACCATCGATCACAGTAATCAGCTCCAGCTTTATCCCACTGATATATCTTAAACCTCTCCACCCTAGATTTTTTTCCACTTAATAACTGACTTATATATGGCTTCAAATGACTAGATAGCGAAGTGCGCGCCTTCATGGATTGAGTTCCCTAACTTTAATTTTTCCTCAACTGGAGCAAACACGTATCAGCTGTGCATCTCGAGTAGCGCACACGAAACTAACTTTTGTCCATTCTCTTTCTAGCTACGGATCTGGAACCTCTTGAATGGCGACTGTCTTCGCTTGATTCGCGGGAACAGTAAAAATGATGCCATAACCACCATCTGCGCAAAAGACAATAGGTCAGTAAAACGATATTCTTGATATTATTTACATCCACGTAATACCATATCAATAATTTCTGTGTTATTTTATCAGGATGGTCATAAACACCTTAAGTAACCTGTTGATCTTTAACTTCGAGTCCGTGGAATGGGATTACAATCTACCACCCGAGCGACCCGAGGGACTTGGTCGACTAAATCTCTACAACAAACACTCCCCCCGAAAACTCTCGCGTCATTATGTACGCGCGCAAAGGCTCATGCGCGCAGACACCAAAGACAGCCTCCCCTCCAGGCCCCCTTCACGATCGACCATCGGAGGAACAATCGATGATCTTGCCAGACGAGTAGCCAGTGCGCCTATTCGATTGGTTCACCGCAATAGCACCCTTAACAGTATTAGTAACCACGTGACCAGGATCGCAAGTGCGCATGTCAGAAAAACAAAAGTCGTTAGGCCCCAGTCTTCTCCCGCTAAGGTGATGTCAAGTAAGAGCGCCGAGTTTAACACTGTCCCGTTCTCTCCTGACGATAGTCTTAAAGACAATACCTATTTTACCGACGTCTTACAAACCTACCCCAGGCCTCCTCCTCTACCAGATAACAAGTCAGCACATATTATATCACGTGGTCGATCCGCGCCAGTCTTTAGAACCCAGACTCTTCCTCTGAACAAGAGGGGGTGGACTACTTCAGCTGACGAGGTCATCAAACCTTGTGAAAATAAAATAATGGTGTCTCCATCGCAAGCTAAGATGAAAATAGCAAGGCAACGTCCCAAAAGTGCTCAGGAAGACACGAAGATGTCCATTTCAACCAATCCTTTGAAGAGTCTTTCTTGTCTGAATTTAAAGACCTACTCGAATCAACTGCAGTATGAAGAAGGTCTGAAGAAGATGACAAAGAAGGCACACAAGTTGAAGAATAAAACTCATGAGGTTAGAGCTAGGTCCGCTGACCAACCACATCGGCCTCACTCATTCGTTGAATCTTTTGCATGACGAACACATATCGAAGGACACGTACAATCAATTTGTTTTTATCGAGTATGAATTTAAAGTTCAAATTTTAAATAATTGCAAACAATTTATGTACCACTGGTGTGCTTGCATAAAAGAAATTTCAGGTGTTAAAGTTTCAGATATAGTAGCAAATTTTTGTATTTTTCATACTTTTGTATAAATATCGTTTGGAAATATATATTTTTATGAATAAATTTAGAGTCGACTTTTGAGTAATAATGACTTAACTAAATTCTTTGTTGGCACATGACGTCATAGCCGTTATGTTGGAAGAATTTGACTAAATATTTTTCAATGTATTCTTTTGTTATATCTTCCAACACGGCGCCATGGCTTTTGTTATTTTACTTCCGGCTTTGGAAATGATCGCAAACCAAGAATAAGCAAGACAGGCATCTACCCTCCACTCCCCCGCGATCCCTTCTCCCCTTTCATTTTCTTTCCTTTTCTCCGATCTAGTCAGAGTAAATAACCTTTCTTCCGCGTAGTAAGTTATGGAATATTGATGAGATGATTGTGAAAAAAAGCGAATTTTAAACCTTTGCTTTCCCGTGCGCCATTTACTCTGATGCGTTCTAGCCATGCCCCGGTTCAGTAGACGTGTGCGATTCATTAAAAGCAAACGTCATAAGTTTTATCCTGTGATAGATACAAGATGCAATTTTTAATGCGAGCTTGCATACGACGTCGCAAAATTTAAAGATCGCACAGTGAGATTTTACGACGTTCATTTTGGGTTGCCTGTGGTGCGCCTTGATTTCACCAAGCCCCAAGGGACTTCTGGGCAAGATTCAAGATGGCCTCCAGACAAAACAGAACGATCGTTCTTGGATCTTGACAGAAAATAATGAATTTATCACATCAGATCTTGGCCTTGGATGCTAGATATAATGCATATCGTGCACCTAATAACCCACAATTCAGTAAGTCTTACATCGAGATGCTTTACGTGGTCAGAAATCATAAAAACTCATAATTTTCTGTGATTGAAAACAGGAACTTTGTACTTGAGAAGACGAAATCAGCTTTTACGTGAGAATGCTAAGAAAGAGGTAATGTTTGTTGTTACGATGAAAATTACATTATTTTTTGGCAAAACACAATTGTAAAACAGCGTACGGTATTTATTATTCTAAGGAAAGGATATGTTGGTAAACATTAGTGTATATACTGCTCTGGGGGGAGGGAGAGGGGGGAGGTCTTTGCAAAGTGTACAAATTGCTCAGAGGAGGGGAGGGGCGGGATGATAGTTGTTACTGAGCATTGGTTTGTGTTTATCTAGTTAATTATTCCCAAAGGTTTATATTTCTTGACAATATATCATCTTTGAAATAGAAAGAAGATCCCACCTTTCGTCGGCAGTACTTGTACATCCGTAAACAGCTGCTATCCAAGCGCTATGGTGCATCTGAATCATCTCAACTCTCTAGGTAATAGATGGAAAAAATCTCACATTTTTGATCTGTGAGCACCTGATAGGTACAGGAGTACCTGAAGACAAAAGGGATCAGACAAAAATATCAGCCAGTCATAATCACAGGCCAAATTAGTTTTAGCTCAGTCATATCTCATTTCTGGCTCAACGTTAATCGTCAAAATGACCCACAAGGCAAAGATTTGATCAAACAAGTTCCAATTCTGACCAGACATTGTCTGTTGACTGGCTGTTATTTTCAGCCCCGAGACAAAGGTTAAAAAATACAAAAATAAACCATATGAACAATGCCATACCATTAATTGAAGGGGTTATAATGAAAACGGCCTAAGTGACTTTTTAGGTTTTTTTGATGTGGTTTTTAGAATCACTCAATTCGTCCCAAAATTGCACCAAACAAGTTCTTTTAGCTTAGATATCAAGGACATTTTCCATGATTTCATCCGACAAAGAACAAAATCCCATATAGCTTATTTATGATGGCATATTACATCTCTAAAACATCCCTGTTTCCGATTAAAAAAATTCAGGAACACCTTGGTTGTTTGGTTAAGGTTTGATGATTGTTCTACTGATACTTGTATTGATTGTACACTCTGTACAATTTTGTTTCAGAAGCCGAAGTGCAAGCACCTACAGTAGACTAAGTTCATTTGATGTGAGTGATACAGTGATACAAGTTGAATATTATTATTAAAGAGAGAGTTTAGTGAATCAATTACCTGTAATAAATAAAAATTACATTTTTCAGAGCTGAAAATAATGGTTGGTCATCAGACAATGTCTGGCCAGACTGGAACTTGTCCAGTCAAATCTTTGCCTTGCTGGTCATTTTGACTTGTAATGTTGAACCTGAAATGAAGGATGGCCAAGCTGTAATTAATTTAGCCAGTCATCATGACCAGCCATGTTTTTAGCCCTAATTTTCATCACTTGAATTAAGGGTGGTGTAGTGGTGGTACGCTTGCTTTTCCCTAGGGTTTTTGTCAGGCTTCTCCCTTGACTCAAGGGTTTTCTTAGGGATCTGCAGCTTTCCTCCCTCTTAACCTAATAAGCTAAATTCCAATTTGATCTGGAGGTTATCCTGAGGCCCTGACATTGATCGGTGTAGAGATTGTTTCTGGATTTCTTTTAACAGACAAGCATTGATTCACTGCTCATTGACCCTGGGGATTTATCACATGGCCATTCACCAAACAGGCCCACCCATCGACGATTCCATAGCAGTGGCTCATTCAAGTTTCTACCACCGCCTGAGAAGACTGAATCCCCACCTAGAGGTGTAGTGCCAACACGCAAGGCAGAGGCAAGCAGGTACTATACACTGATAAAAATGTCAGTGACACCAGCATCCATCTATCCATCCATCTATCCGTTTGTTCATCCATCTGTCTGTCTATCCATCTTTCCATCCATCCATCCCATTCTTTCTACAGGTGCATTTTTGCATCTGCTAACCATCCTTCTTCCTTTTCTTCCTTTTCTTCCTTCCTTCCTTCCTCTCATCATTTCTCACCTTCATTCATTTCCTCATTAATGAACTCATTCATTCATTGGTTCAATCATTTGTTCATTCACTCGTCCTTTTTATTTTTCATCCTATTTCTCAGTATTGGATTTCATTCTTGTCCGTGCTTTCTTTTTCTCTAAACTTAATCCATCCTTCATTCACTTATTGATAAATTTTTGATGCTTCTGTAGGAAAATGGCAGGCAACACTACACTGGGTGAGAACTATGCATTTGGTGGAATGTACCACATCTTTGACCAACATGCAGAGGCTGGTAAGAATGAATTATTAAAGGCCATTTGTTTCTACCAAAATGTTTGTCTAGAGATTGGTTCAGATGATCATGTAAAATGGCAGCCCCATCTCATTCAGAGACATTTAACATGAAGGACCACAGGTTTATCACTGCAAAGTTACAATTGTCAAGAAATATTCATCCAATTTTCGACTTTTGAAAGGGTGTAAATAATCTTAAGTCTGGTAAAAACATACCCAAACTCTAAAATTTGATTCATGCTTCTAAAAGAGCCCCATGATTCAGCACACATCCTACTCAGAAATTTTTCACTCAGCTTCGGAAAGGCCAATTACAATAGCTTCAAGAAACCTTTGCATGTTTTTCAGTCACAGCCATAAAGTTTGCACATGATGACAAGTACCGTCTGGCTTGCAGCTCAGCAGATGCTACGCTGTCCGTGTGTCTCCTGATGCCTTCTCCACCAGCTGTGTTATGTACTCTGCGTGGCCACTTGGAAGTTGTAACTGGTACGTATGTATACACCAAATGATCCATAACCTTCAGGAAAACTTAGAATTATTATCAAGTAACTTTTCCAGTTGCTGGCTGATAACTCATAAACTTCCTGCAATTCCTCTTTACCATGCATAATGTTTTTCCATTTCAGACCGTGTGTCATTCCCTAAAGTATCATTTCTTTGTTTAATGGTTGCCATGAGAAGACACATGAATATGGATACAACTCAAACAAAGAATCTTATTCTCAAGAGAATGACACATGATTTGATAAGGGAAACATTACATCCAAACTAAATAGGTCTATGAGATCCTTAGTAAACAAAGATAATTCAATTTGTATCTCAGATTTTGATTGGTCAGTGACAAATTCCTTCATCCTCTCCTCATCGATGGATACCACATGCCGGATTTGGAACCCTATATCAGGAAGGTGCTTGCGTGTTGTGACAGACTCCCAGGCTTGTGGTGTTACGGCATGTAGATTTCAGCCCTGCAACAACAACATGTTTATTGTATCCTAAAAGAAAGTTATGCCTCACCCTGTTTTTTGCTATGACCATTTTCGTCCATCCCATACTATACCATCCCACTCGTCATCCCATCAATCTATCCTAATACGACCTCAAATCAATTCTCATCCATTAAATTCTATCCATCAATCCATCTATTCTTCCTTCCTTTCTTTCATTTATTCATCTATCCATCAATCTTTCCACCCACCCATCCATCCATCCATCTAGCAATTCATCCATCCATCCATCTATCCATCTATTCGTCCTTCCTTTCTTCCATTCATCCATCTATCCATCAATCTTTCCACCCACCCATCCATCCATCCTTCTAGCAATTCATCCATCCATCCATCTATTCTTCCTTCCTTTCTTCCATTCATCCATCTATCCATCAATCTTTCCATCCATCCATCCATCCATCCATCCATCCATCCATCCATCCATCCATCCATCCATCCATCCATCCATCCATCCATCCATCCATCCATCCATCCATCCATCCATCCATCCATCCATCCATCCATCCATCCAACCATCCCTCCATCCATCCATCCTTTCATCCATCCATCCATCCATCCATCCTTTCATCCATCCATCTAGTCCAGTTCCTGTGAATGCATCCATATCATTATTACATTTCCCTAACCGCTTCAAACCAGACTGGAAATCAAAAAGGTATTATAAATGTCTTCAACACCTCAACAGGGAAATCATTCAAGGTAACACTACCTCACTCACTTCAAAACATTTGCAAAGGTTATTCTTAGGACATTCATAAGCCCTCGCCTTATAATTTGCTAAGTCAGACTTCGTTATTTTTACAGGGTGGAACAGGGAAAGTTTCTTCTGCCATTTGTTGTATGGAATTTGAATCATCCGGCATGGTACTGTGGATCGGCGATGAGAAAGTAAGTAGTCAACCTCTGATTTTGATACTCTATTAAAAAGTTTCTAGCTTGGGTACAAACATCTTTTGTTCATAATGTCTTATGTGGTGCTGTTTGTACCATAACTAGACTGCAATGCAGCATTTTTATTTTCTCAGAAAAGGTCTATGGTCCCCTTGCAGCACTTCGGAGTGCAGCCCCATTTAAAGGTCAAAACATTAGGTTTCAAATGATCTCAGGAGATTGAAATTCTTTTGTTTTGTCCTCCAAATTAAGCTGCTTTGAACCTAATGTCTATGAACATTGCCATTATGATGTTAATGTGCCAACCAATAGGTTTTGTCACTTTGCTTTATCAGATTGTCCAATAGATTTCTGGTGGCAATCAACCAAAACAAATCACGTCATTGTACACTCATGTATAAAGTCTGTATTCATAGATATGCAGTGGATATGCCATGAATTGTTTCGCAAGTATATTAAAGACCATTTTGTTGTATTCTAGGGATCCATCTATTCATTCTGCTTTGACATATCATCAGGAAGGATTCACAAATCAAAACGGTCAGTACCTACAACAACAACTCAACTACCAAGGAAGTAGTGGTCCCAGATAAGGTGGCTCTTCATAGAACTCGTCCTCAGAAATTATAAAACGTCAATATCAACTACTATGAGACCATTGTTCCATTAGCTTCAAGTAAAGCAGTGCAACTTGTCGAGCAACATTGTTGAGTTTCAAGTTGCAGAGCGAATGTTGCTCGTATTACCACCCCGCGTGCAACAAAAAAATTATTGCAGAGAGTAGAAAGAGCTTCTACTTTTTACAACAAAGTCGCACTACAAAAATGGTGTTGCGCGCGGGGTTTCACTCTCCAACTTACAAAGCAACAATGTTGCGCGCCAAGTTGTACGATTTTTTTGCTCCCATTTCCGCGCCTTGAGCATTTATTGTGTGATGTTTTTGTTGTTTTTCTAGTATCGTGGTATCAGAAGGGAACCCCGTCACGTCCATTGGTTACCGCAGTTGGATCAGCCGAGAGGCACGTGACCCCATGCTTCTTGTTAACGTGTGCTCTGATAGGCTCTGTTTGTACAGGTGTGTGTATTCTGGGTGGGGAGGGAGTAGAACTAAAATGTCATCCCTTATCCGATTCAGAGGAGGGGAGGGGAGGTAATTGAAGTGAATGAGAGGGGAGGGAAGTGGAGGAAAAGGAAGAGGAGAAGAAATATTTCCCATTTTTCATCTATTTGCTTTGAGATTAAATGACAAGATGATGTTAATTTGCGGTCAGGGGTCCATCTTCATCAGACGTAGGGAATATCTGGCTGTTTGCAAGACGTTCCCAATACTATGCATTCTTATGACCCATAAAGCATTTCTATTTGGCTCATTTTTGAGGAGCACTTTTCTTAAACACAATAGTTTCCATGTGCAGTGAAGGATAACAAGCTATTGTATGTCTGCAAAGTGCCTCTCAAAATCAGTGAATAGAATCAAAAACGTGGAGGCCATGTTGAACGTGTACATAAAATTTAAGCATCATCAATCTTACCTTATCTTGAACGTGCGCACGATTTATTCACCAATTTTAACATGAATAGAGAACTCCATTCATTGCCATAATCTTTTGTAAAATAAAAAGGTCTGTAGTCAGACTGGTAGACAAATTTTGTCGAGCGAATTTAGTGGAATTACCATCGCAACGGGTCTCGTACTGTCCTCATTTATCTGGAGGCATCATGTTGAATGTTGTATCCTTGTTCTGTCACAGTGTTACAGACGAAGTAGGAGGTCTGAAACCAAAAGCCAAGTTTCCTATCTCACAGAAGACTAAAGGCATAAGAAGCTCTTTCTGTCCTCTGATGTCATTTAGACAGGGCGCATGCGTAGGTGAGGAGATACCGCTGACAAATGCTGGTTCTTGATTTTAGTCTCTTCATTCATTTATCACGAAAAACACATGATAAACAGCTTTGTTATAGAGGATGACACTTGACAGTAGTTCAACTGATAAGCTGTCATCCGAGCCACGTGAAGGTCTAACCATTTGCAGATGTTATTACAAAGGCAACACCTTCTCCTCAGTTATTTTAAGACCCTGAGTGGTATGATACTAATAAAGTTGATATTTATTAACGATTTTGGTTATCTTATCAGTGACAGGAAGTGAAGACATGGCTGTGTATTTCTTCGACGTTGAACGCAAAGACAAGCCGTGCGTCAACAAGCTGATGGGACACTCGTCCCCAGTCCTCGATGTCTGTTGGAACTACGATGAGAGTCTGTTAGCGTCATGTGATACTGAGGTAAGACTGGTTCGAGTCACGTGGGCCTTCCACGTTATATCAAACATTGCGTTATGATCTGGGAAACAAGGTTGCACGTGACGTCAAAGCAGCTCAGTTTGAAGGACAAAACAAAAGAATTTCAATCTCTTGAGAATTGGAACCTATCGTTTTGTCCTCTAAATTGAGCTGCATTCCGACGTGCTACAAGGGGTTTATTGAGAAACACTGTTAACCACAATCCAGAAAAAGTCGTCTGTTTCGTAGTTTGTAACTGTAGTGTCAACACAACTGCTGTCACCTGATCAGGCCCTTAATACACGTTTTATTTGTCTTCCAGGGAACTGTTATCGTCTGGAAACGCGAACAACAGCAACATAACATGTGACAACAACAAACTGAAAAATCTGTCCCGATGAAGAAAAGGATGTTGGGAAGACTTCAGATTTGCTTTCCTCTGTTTGGGACACATGCCTTCCAAAGGAAAAATATATGTATAAATATGAAAAAATATGATAATGAACCAATTCAGATCAATATAACTATAGTCAGAGTTTTATATGAAATAAGATATTGAAGGCTTACATTGTGACTCTAAAATGGATTCCCTATGGGTGAAGGCGACCAATCAAAAAACGATTCACCCTGTGACACTTAATAGACTTCTTTATCAACGAATTAAAACTAATGGGTCGCTCTGTAACACTCAAAAGGCCTATTTGTTGACCAATTAAAACAAAACTGTTTATCCTGTGACACTTTAAGGGTTTTCTTCTCGACCAATCAGATCTCAGATTGAAAACGCTTGTAATTTGATTTTGCGGGTGATCCCGACGAAATCAATTACTTCGAACAAGTTGATTGATTAAAGTACCGGGGTAAGCGAAAGTTATAAAAGTTTACCAATTATATGTCATTATTATTCTAAGGTGAAAGTGATATCAAAATAACCGACCTAGCAATCATGTCAGACCATCTGTTGAACTATTTGAATAATGGAAAAATTCTAGGGAAAAAATATTTTTTTTCGAGTAAGAAGAAACGAGAGTATGATTAAGTAAAACGAAAACTGAACCAGTTATTTGAAAAAAATGAAAACTGAAATCATTCGCGACTAAATATTTGATGAATATTTCTATTTCTTTAAAAGTGAATTACTTTTTTCTTTTTCTTTCTGCTACTCTAAACTCTAAACTCTGAACTCAACTCTAAACAAGCCTCCAAATAAACTAATCAAAACAGATGGTATATTCCAATTACCATAAGATCATGCGACATTTTAATTACCACCGAGCGTCCTTTATCTCTTTCCTTTCATTTTGCTCAGTGAAATTCATCATTGAAGCTAAGGCAGAGTATACAATATTTAACGGCTAAACCCTGGTTTAGACGTCGACGTTCACATGTTAGCAAAATATATTTTTTAATTCTATTTACATTAAATTCGACAAATGTAAACTTCGACATCTAAACCGGGCCTAAACCCTCAAAATTGAATACCTTTAAAATCTACTAAAAGTTTGCGTCTCCGAGATTGTTTGTAAATTAGATTTTATTAGATATGGAACATGACCAAAATTCGAGGCAAAAATTGTAAACAAATTTTAATTCAGGCCCAGCCGAGCGCATTGAAACAATTAATGAGGCAGTCCTCTTTGTTGTCATTAAGTTCTGCTCATCCATGAGAAGATCGATGTCTTAATTAGGCCTTAGTTTTAATCTAGAAACGTATTCAATGTTGTCTAACAAGTTGTATCCAATTTGCACCGATGTCACTAATCATCAGTACACTCTACTGTGATAATAGTCTTATGTGGGGCCCTATTTGATTTAGTCGCATCTGTTTACAAAGTTATGATTTATAGAAAATTATAATAAAAAGAACCGCACGAATATACGCTCGATAATGTAACTCTTACCAATGTATACTCTTCTGCGCATACTCGAATGTGTGACTTGTGCCATTGCGCATGCTCGAATGTGTGACTTGTGCCATTGCGCATGCTCGAATGTGTGACTTGTGCCATTGCGCATGGTCGAATGTGTGACTTGTGCCATTGCGCATGCTCGAATGTGTGACTTGTGCCATTGCGCATGCTCCGGAGGTGCTTGCGTTTACAAACGCAGTTGGAGTTTTGATTTGATTCTTTGTCAGTTGTTTAAGTGTTAATTATTACTTCTGCCCACGTTTTCACTTCGCATCTGACAAACAAAGCTTCAGTTCATCGCGCTATCTTTGTGTACGTACGTATAGGAGTATGTTCAAAGCTATTCTTCGAGTTTAAGTTTGAAGGCTTCTAGACAAACAAACCAGTAACGAAAATGACCGAGTCTTTGAATACGTTTGCTTCTAACACAACTCTCCACGGACTTCGGTACGTATTAGGGGAATCTTCGTGGTTTCGTCGCATCTTTTGGATGCTGTGTATGCTCGCTTGTATTTCCTCCTACGCTCGTTTGCTACGTCTTAATATTCTGCAATACAGGTCTTTGCCTATCGATACTCGCATTTCATACGAGTTTGCAAACAACGGCATTCCTTTCCCAGCTGTCACTATTTGTAATCTCAATAACTTCGACAAATTCAAGCTAGATCTTGGCTACGAAGACAAGAGATTTCAAGCATATGGCCTCGATATTCCCGCCTGCGATGTTGCACGTAATATCAGCGGTAACCTCACCTGTGGACGTGCGCTGATGTGTGCAACTTTTGAATACGCGACCTCTACCAATGAAAACTGTACAAGAGAGACAGGAGACGCCTTGAAAGAAGCTTTGGAAATGACACGAAGTTTTGATCGAGAAAAATTCATGTCCCGGTTTGGGAACGACTTTGCTTCTACATTGACTGGCCCGTGCTTGTTTTCTCTGTCCGAAAAGTGCAGCGCTAAAGAATTTGTACCGGTTATATCCAGTTTAGGACTGTGCCACACGTTTAACAATCATCCGAACGGGACGCATAAAAAATTACATTTTTCAGGAGAGGGAGCAGGTCTGAGGTTAGCACTGGATAGTAAAGGCTTAGGGAGTGCTATCGGGGGAAGAGCTGATGGTTTTCGTGTGTTCATTCATGACCAAGGCCAGATTCTTCAGGTGCATCAAGGATTCCAAGTTCACCCTGGCACAGACGTCAATGCGTTGATTAAAACAACAAAGGTGAAGTCAAACACTCGTTAAGGTCTATTTGGGCTTCCTGTGTTAAATAAAGCTGCGCGTAGACTGAAGAATTAGGAATACTATCGACCCTTGTCATTCTTAAATTATACTGCGCGTGTTCGATAAAATCCCAGAAACCCTGGGAAATCTTATGATTTTAAGCGTTGTGATTAGTCGAGGGGAGAGGAGAGGAGAGTGCACTACCACGAAACAACCCTTTTTCTTTTTTGGTGATGTTTCATAACATGGTTCCCTAATAATGATTTTCTTTTCCGTTAAAGTACATTCGCTTGCCAGAGCCGTACAAAACTGCTTGTTCTAAAAGACATCTTGGTGATTATGGAAAATACACTAGAGAATCTTGTCTTTGGAAGTGTATCAACGACGCCATTACGTTGGATTGTGGATGTAGACTGCTGGGGTCTCCAGGTAAATCGTCTTTGTTTTACGAGGATAGCATGCACTTACACCCATTTTCATAATCACGCGATCCAGATACTAGCTATAATCCGAATCGGCATCTGGGTTTTTGGCTCAATCCGTCAATCAAATTCCCAACGGCCTGAATTAGTAAAAAAAAAAACCAGACATCTTACATAAACTACCTTTAATCATATAATTGTGAAAATAAATGTGATATCCTTTAACTAGCAAACCTGGCCCTCGTTCCATAATCGAATGTTGAAATGGTGATGTTGAAATCTTGATGTCATTACGTGTTGATTTTTACCTAAGGAGGAAAAAAGATAAACCCTCAATGCAAGGGCGGCTCCGGGTGGTAGAATGGGTGCCTACCAACACCCTTTTGGAGTTGAACAATTAAAATGATGCTATGTAATGCCTCTCAACTACTGAGTCATACAAGAAACTGTCTGCTTCAACTGTCAATTTAACAATCAATCAATCAGCTAAAATTCATTTTGTCATTCAACCGTATTGATTTAGTCCCTCAGTCACTCACCCACACAGTCAGTCAGTCATTTAGTCAGCCAACCCTTTAATCAATGAAATCGTTCTGGATCCACCGCCATTGCAAAGCACATTTATGACGGTGGGTCCGAAATAGTATATTTCCGAGATGCGATGGTCGCTGTCAAAAGTATCGCGGCCGGACATTGAAACGAGGCATTTTCAGGCAAATATGACAGGAATGTAAACAAAGTTTTTTTAAATGGCGTCTGTAACATCATTGCCTGGTATCTTTAGAGCCCTTGAAGAAAGGTTGTTAACCGAAGTGGACTGTTCTTTTTTCAATCAATTGCAATTTCCCGTACCTGACCATATTTTCAATTTTCTTTATCTGTGTGTCTCTAGTGTCCAAAGAAGTCCCTGTTTGCATTTTCGAGGCGGAAAAATGTAGCCGTAGGTTCTTAGGTAAGTTTAGAACATTCTTCTGTCCCTGCGCCCCATTTTTCTTTGCTTTCATTTGTTTATTGTATGAACACTTGTCTGTCTGTCTGTCTGTCTGTCTGTCTGTCTGTCTGTCTGTCTGTCTGTCTGTCTGTCTGTCTGTCTGTCTGTCTGTCTGTCTGTCTGTCTGTCTGTCTGTCTGTCTGTCTGTCTGTCTGTCTGTCTGTCTGTCTGTCTGTCTGTCTGTCTGTCTGTCTGTCTGTCTGTCTGTCTGTCTGTCTGTCTGTCTGTCTGTCTGTCTGTCTGTCTGTCCATCTGATGTTTGGTGGTTCAGATCATCGCATATGTATGTCTGTCTGTCCGTTTGTCCAACTGCTATATGTCTGTCTGTCTAGCCCTGTCTGTCTATCACAAAGCTAAGCTTATAACTTTGTTTCAGAGAAGTGGAATATAGGGAACTGTTCATGTCCGTTACCGTGTGAGGAGAAGAGATATTACACCACGGCAACTTACTCCAAGTATCCGTCTGAGACACTGCTACGCGTGTTAAAGGACCACTTCAAGATCAATCACAGTGAAAAATATCTCAAGTGAGAACGCTTTGAGTAATAAATAATTATCAATTATTTTGAAATAAAAATCAATAAATATTAACTACTGCTTTGTCATTGCTTACTATTAATCTATTATCAGATGTTATTTACTATTACTTATTGTGATTAATGAAATACCTAGTCCATCTGAGGGTCAAGAACCCCTTTTCGAAATAAAAACATTTTAGAGGATTTTAGATTAAATAACTATGAAGCAAATATTTTATTTATTTTATATTTTCTTTTTCTTTTTACTAAATTTTTACTTATAAATTAATAATGGTTATTTAATTGTTATAGGAGTAACCTGGTTCACCTTCGGATCGGTTTTGCTGATAGTACGCATCAAGTGTATACTGAATACCCCAGCTATCCCGAGCAGAGCCTCTTTGGTAAGTTACTTAATCAGCTAAATGAGTGCTTCTCGCTGACATGTGACTCTCAGAGGACGCTTGCTATGATTAATGGATGGATTCTTTCTGTTTTTTCTTTCTTTCTGTTTTTTCTTTCTTTCTGTTTTTTCTTTCTTTCTGTTTTTTCTTTCTTTCTTTCTTTCTTTCTTTCTTTCTTTCTTTCTTTCTTTCTTTCTTTCTTTCTTTCTTTCTTTCTTTCTTTCTTTCTTTCTTTCTTTCTTTCTTTCTTTCTTTCTTTCTTTCTTTCTTTCTTTCTTTCTTTCTTTCTTTCTTTCTTTCTTCCTTCCTTCCTTTCTCTTTTTTTCTTTCTTTCTTTCCTTCTTTCTTTCTTCTGTATTTCTTTCTTCTTTTTCTTTCTTTCCTTCCTTCTTTCCTTCCTTCCTTACTTCCTTCCTTCTTTCCTTTCTTCTTTCTTTCCTTCCTTCTTTCTTTCCTTCTTTCTTTCCTTCCTTCCTTCTTTCTTTCTTTCCTTCCTTCCTTCTTTCTTTCCTTCTTTCTATCTTTCCTTCTTTCTTTTCGTTGTTTCTTTCCTTCTTTCTTTGTTTTTTTCTTTTTATTTCTATTTTTCCTATCTTTCATTCATTCGTTTTTCCATCTCTATTTCTAAGCTGACATAGGTGGTAGCATGGGTCTGTTTCTTGGTTGTAGTGTCCTGACACTGGTCGAGTTCGTCGATTATTTATGCGGGAAGATATACGCTTTTCTCACGTCTAGAAAACTCACAAGGACAACGGTGCAAGAAAACTAAAGCTAAACAAACGTGGAACTTCACGTGAGCCGAAATCATGAGAAGATCGACGTTTGACCTCAATTTGTCTAATAGAAAGTGAATGATTCCACTGTTCTACACAAACTAGACCACAATCGGAGCCTATTAACCAGGCAGTACAAGGCAACCATGGAAAGCTGTTTCTTCCTTATCACGACTCATCAGCATGGCATAGCTTACATACATAGCTTGTTCAAATCGAAAATGAAATATTAAAACTAGTTAGTAAAAGTAAAAGCAAGAACGAGCAAAAAAACGATACAAATAAAACAAAGACATGTTAAGGGAAAAAAGGTTGCTTTTCCCTTAATACCAAAAACTGAATTCTTGAAAAAAAGTTTCAGTTACGATGGTGCAAAATTATGGAATTCACTTCCTACTAGGTAAAGTATTTGCGACCAGGCCTGCATGCAATCCCTCCAAAGTTGTTAGCCTTTTGTAAGCCTTTAGCCCGTGCAATATTACAATGCGTCATTGTGCGAGAATATAAACAAACCGAAGGGAAACCCAAAAATTCTCGTTCGCTTCTTCAGTAAATTTAAAAGAATTTAAAAGAAGACAAGTGTTGAAAAAATTGCAGCTACTGAAACATTCGCATTATGTATTTCTACACGTATCAAGATATTCGCAAGCTTTCTATTTCTAGAATTAAAGTGATAACTGTTAAAAAATACTGTTTGAATATGTTAATTCATGGAACATGTTATAAAGCGGCCGGTCAAAATAAGGCATACCGTATAATATTCACAGAAGCTTAGCATCTATACGAACATGTAACTAGTATTAGAATTTAGTTAGATGCAAAGGGAGCTCGCTGCTTCGAATAGGACTCTCCACATTTCAGTTTTATTATTGAGTATTATGAGAATTCATATAAGCTGAATTATTTGTCAGCAACTCAAACTTACTCGATTAGAGCAGCACAACTCGCGTTGCTAGAACTCTTAGAGGAATCCAAAGCCTGTCAAAATGATTTAACATGGCTAATATTGAGATGCTACGGCGAAAACTTCGTTTTAGTTTTTCTATAAACTTCGTGTTCACGAGCTTCTTTGACAAAGTAAAACCCGCATGCAATTATCAAATCAAGGGAGGGGAGCCTGAACATTTTCTCAAAGCTCGTTCTAGCTCTGGAACTTAAAAGAAAATATAATTTTATTGATAATAACTTTTCAGTATTTTAGAAACACTGGATCCTGCGTTTGTAATGAGAACAATTTGAATTGTAGTTCCAATTTTGTTTATACCGAAAAACATTTGCCGTGTCCTACCCTACTAAGGCAGTCATTAGTGCGCAATTTATTCCCGTCATGGGTTATGCTAACAACTTGAGCTTGTTAGCTTCGCGCTGATTGGCTAGTTACATTTTCTTGTATTACCTAGTAGTGATGTACGAAATTGTGAATCCCCAGTCTCTTTCCACAACAAGATCTTTTCCCTTGGACTTGTATATGTATTCAATTCTACTGTTATTAGTTTTTATTATTATTATTATTATTATTATTATTATCAAATTTATTAACTATTAATTTGTCATATTATTATTATTTCTTAAATGACTCATAATTAAGATTTCTTTCTTTTATGCACTCCCATATTGGAAATCAGCAGTTTGTTGTATGTGTTAGCGTGTTGAAATAAAATTTAACTTACCTTACCTTACAGTGCGAATCGAAAACCCGTGGGCACCTAGAAATATTTCAAGAATGTTTCTTAACCAATCAGAAACGTTATTGTTATCTTTTCATCATCTTGTGGTTAGAGAGTCATTCTGATTGGCCAAAGAACAATAGAACATTCCTGGAATATTTCTAGGTGCCCACGGTTTTTCGATTCGCACTGTAAATAATAGACGACTATGTAAATCTATATAAAGTAAATAAAAAAATTATTGGGGTTTTTGTTGTCGTTGTTGTTGTTGTTGTTGGCGGTTTTGAGCTGGATCAAAGCCTGTACTATAAGGAAATACAAGACAATACAAATGTGTTGTTATTATATTAAAGCGAATTTTTACCACGTACTAATAAAAATGACTGGGGAAAAAACACATTAGTTTTAGACATTGGCGCGAAGTGATTCAAAATATCGTGCAAAATGTATTTGAATTTTTCTCACAGTGAACAAGGTAGTTTTGGCAATAACTAATAATTAAACTGATTGCTTTATCACTTTCGGGGGGGAAATGAGGGGAAATTAATAATCAATGAACTGAAAAAACTGAAAAGACTAAAAACCTTATAATACACAATGAAAAGTTGATGACTCATTCTTCACTAGACTGAAAAGAAAAGAAAAAAAAACCAGTTCTTTTCCTTCGCCACCACCGACCGTTATTATTATTTTCTTGGCTTTTGAAGCGGGAAAATCATGCGTTAATAAGTTGTTTTTTTTTTGCCCATTCATCGACTTCTGGCGATGAACCAAGATGTCTGCTTCGTGCTGCTAGTCAAAGGGTGGTTATATTCAGAAGTCATATCGTCGTGCAGGGATCTCATAACATTTTTTAGCCAAACCAAGGCGGGGAGCTCTTTCTATTTCAAGCTTCACTTTGAAGGGAGACAAAAGTTTGCTTCTAACAACAACGAACTCAAGTAGAAGCGACGCATAAGAAAGTCCTCAAGCAAACACAAGTCCAAAAGGTATTTAACTAACTTAAAATACACTAATTGCCATGAGTTTGGAACTATATTTCCGAATTTTTTCCTTAAAAAACATTGTAAGAGATAGACAATGTATGTCTCTAGTATAAAAAATTCGCTCAGTACAAAAATACCGACCAGGTGTCTTAGTAATTTTACTAACTTAAAGCGAAGTACAAATCTTTTCTAAGGAATAAAAGAAATAATTTCTTGGGGTTTCTTCGAGAGGGAAGTCATCTTAAATCAAATTTTTCAGATTAAGAAAAACCCTTTTTATAAAAATTAACCTCAATATTGAATCTTATAAAAAAATTTTCAACAGCTTGTTGCCATGGTTTCAATGCAGCCGTCGTGGTCCGAGTTCGCGTCGAACAGCACTCTTCACGGACTTCGTTACCTGGTCGTAGTCTCATCGTGGCCTCGTCGGATATTTTGGCTGTCTTGTCTTCTAACAGTAACTGGGATTTACTTATATTTCCTTACAGAAAGCGTCCAGCAATTTGTCTCAAAACCAATAAACACTCACGTTTCTCATGAATTTCCAAAAGATGGGATTTTTTTCCCGTTAGTAACTATTTGTAATCTAAATGCTGTCATGAAATCCAAAGCAGACATTGGATACGACGACGAAAGACTCAAAAAACTGAAACTTGACTTACCCGCCTGCGATACCATAAGAAATGTCAGCGGCAACCTCACATGTGGGCAGGCGCTAATGTGTGCCTATCACAAGTTTGGACCGAACGTCGTCGAAAACTGTGACAATAATACGGTTGAGACGTTACGCAATGCTTTGAACACTTCTTCCAGAGTATTCAATCCAGAGGAATTCCTGCGAGTCTACGGCCATGACATCGAAACCATGATAGTCAGTTATTGCAAATTTTCCACACATTACGAGTGCTCTGCTAAAGATTTTAAGCCCGTCATGACCCCCAAAGGGCTGTGTTATGAGTTCAAGCCCAAGACAAAGGATGGAAGGCCACCCAAAGTCCGCTATACGGGAGGGGATGGAGCGTTGAACGTTGTTCTGGACACCCAAACAAACGAAGGTACGTTTGGTGATTGGTCCATTGGTTTTCGGGTGGTCGTGACGTGGCACGGTGAGGTAGTCAATCGGAATCGAGGACTCAGCATCTATCCTGGCTCGCACGCTATTGTTGGTGTAATTCCCAAAATGGTAAGAAGCAAATCTACCAACCCTGGTTCATCCTTTTTCAGTCTTGTCTGATATAGCCCACTCCAGAAATATGCTTTGCTTGTCACACACAAAGGCTTCAATGTGAGGCTCCGTGCTAAATGCTCAGTGATTCGTTACAGGAGAAAAGAATAAATTAAATTTAGCATGAAGCCTCGTACAGAAACTTCTATATGTGACAAACGAAGCATATCTCAGAAGTGGGCTATTTTGAAGGGATACCGTTACAGTGACAGATCTTTATGACATTCCCTTGAGAAATATTCTTTTGTTGAAATATATACACGAGAAAGAATCAACTCCAAAGAGTGGCACCACATGGTCTGAAATGGGCACAACAAACAACGAAGCTAAAAAGGTCTATTATCTGACACGATCAACTTCAGAATATTTGGTTATATCCTAAAGTGAACTGGTTAATTTTTTTGCTAAATAATTGCGCAATCGTGTTCGACTTAGTGATCAATGATGGCCCCCTTTTCAAAACAGGATCCGCCTCTGAGATATGCTGACGAATTTCACTTTTTTTTTTAACCCGGCCTTTAGTTTAAGCGCCTACCAGCTCCCTTCAAACCAAACTGCTCTGAGAGAGATCTGCCTGGTTATCCAATATACACCAAAGATGCTTGTGTTGCACAGTGTTTTAACAACGCCACGATTGCATTATGTGGCTGTAGATTACAAGGTGAACCAGGTAAGCTTGATTGATAAACGTATCTTGAAACCTCTGGTAACGGACCACTGGTCGTACAATAGAGGTTCTGCCACCATTGCATTATGTGGCTGTAGATTACAAGGTGAACCAGGTAAACTTGATTGATAAACGTATCTTGAAACCTGTCGTAAACGACCACTGGTCGTACAATAGAGGTTCTGCCACCATTGCATTATGTGGCTGTAGATTACAAGGTGAACCAGGTAAGCTTGATTGATAAACGTATCTTGAAACCTGTCGTAACCGACCACTGGTCGTATAACAGAGGTTCTGCCACCTTTGCAGCATATGACTGCAGATTACTCAACGTGAAACCGAAAATTCTTATAAATAAAATAGCCAGTAGCCTGTCGTAAACGAACAGCATTGAGTTTGTGATGCAGCAAAAAAGATACGTTTCGAAATCCAATCTAATGCTGTTAAAAAAACTTGAACGAATAAAACATTTTTTTCGCATTTCTAGGTTTTCCTGACACCCCAGTCTGCAGTATTCAAGATATTGAATGTTATGAAGAAGCCCTAGGTAAAACAAGATTTCGATAAGGCCTTGCAACAAGCATTCACCTTTCTAGAGCTGTTAAGCATTGATATTAGCAAGGGACCATCATAAAGGACAGACAGGGACTCCGTACTATCATGCCGATATCTTAATAGGAGTTATGCGCGATCACATGATGGCAGCCATGTTAGATGATAGGAACAATAGACCCTTTGCACGTGACGTCAAAGCAGCTCAATTTCGAGGACAAAACAAAAGAATTTCAATCTCCTGAGAATTGGAAACCTATTGTTTTGTCCTCCAAATTGAGCTGCATTCCGACGTGCTGCAAGGGGTCTATACAATCGTTTTACATGAGAAAGAATCCCCCAGAGTAAATTAAGTTATTCTATTGTTTTGCAAACATCCAACATGGCCGCCAAAACTCTATTTTCTCGATAGTTATATGGACTATAAGGTAAGTTTGATTGATAAGCGGATCTTGAAACCTGTCGTAACCGATCACTGGTCGTACAACAGAGGTTCTGCCACCATTGCAGAATGTGAATGCAGATTACACAACGTGAAACCGGAAATTCTTATAAATAAAATAGCCAGTAGCCTGTCGTAAACGAACAGCATTGAGTTTGTGATGCAGCAAAAAAGAACTTCTTCGGAATGATTTCCAAATCTGGGAGAGTTACCCCGTAAAATGTTAGCGTTGACAAATTCGATTTTAAATATTTGAACCTTTACTTTAGAAATCGCCAATCTACCCGCATGCTGGTGTTCCGTGCCATGTAAAGAGAGATATTTTGATACTCGAGTCTCCTACTCAAAGTTCCCTAATCACGTTGGTATCCCGATCGTACAGAAAACATTCGGGCTTAACAGATCAGAAGAGTATATAAGGTAATAATATAAAGGAAGACTTGTTTGTTTTTTGTTTTTTTTTTGGGGGGGGGGGTGGAGGGAGGGTGATGAAGAGGCGTTTTTATAATTAGAACGGTCTTAAATTTTTCCATAAAATCATATCGATAAATTTTCGACAAAAATCTTTGTAACGTTGCCACCCAACGAGATTTTGGGTTTCACTAAAAGGCTGGTATGTTGTGAGGTCGAACAAATGGATAATACATCGAGGAATCTGTTACGTTTTTGATCAAGTTCCCCAATAAGTGCCATAATTCCTCGTATGACCGAATTTCCAAGAGGGAATTTACAGTCAAACTAAGAAAACCGTGAACACCTAAAATATATCTGGAATGTTTATTTAGGCCGTTGCTTCTCAAAAAGATGTTTCCCACCACCATGAAAAAAGATTGTATTGATTCCTTCTCTCGTGTATCCGTCTGCCTCGAATAGAAACTTCTAATTTCACGAAAATAAAACTAAAACATGAAGTTTGAAAGTTTAAACGGGAAAAAACTTTGCGTGACCGCGCTGTGATCAAACACATAAACATTCCAGACATATTTTAGGTGTTCACGGTTTTCTTAGTTTGACTGTAAACATTGAAGGAATCAAAAGATTTAATTGAGAAAATCTCTGTATCTTAATCACAGGAACAACCTTATTTTTCTACAAATTGGTTTTGTCGAGTTGGCTTACCGGGTGGACGAACAGGTACCGGCATATGGATCCAGCAGCCTTTTCGGTGAGTTTTCCATAAGATTTACGAGTTTATGAGACTTAATTCATTAGTCCTTCACAGCGCGAAGCTCAAAAGTATGACCACATTTAATGCCGTATTCGCATGCTTCTATGCACGGGATTTTGTACTTTAAACCGACACAATTGATGCGAAGCTGTCTGGTTTTACCAAATTATAAGGCGTGTAAAAGCTCGTTTGAAGCAAAAATCCCGTGCATAGAAGTATGCGAATACATTAAAAGTGGTCATACTTTTGCGCGTCGCGCTGTAAAATGGTGGACCACTTTGGTAAGTATCATCGCCCAACACGCATGCGCATCTTGTAGTTTAGCATTAAAAAACAAGTCAGCGGTTGTGGGTAAAATCGTAGGCTCACCATGCCTATAGTTTCGAAAAATAGCAAAATCAGTCACGCAGAGCGAGTATAAGCTCATTTCTTGAAAGAACTTTTGTAATGGTTGTATTATAATTTTTTCTGAAAACTTATTTACCAATGCATTTTTTCTCATTCCTCCACTTTCCTTTCCATTCGAGGTGATATTGGTGGCAACATGGGTCTGTTGCTTGGCTGTAGTCTTCTCACAATTGTCGAATTTCTGGATTACATCTGTGTCCTGCTCTTGAATAGACTAAAAGCCGACAAAAAGACTATCAATGATCTACACAAGGGCCAAAGGACTGTTACTATGGAAACGGTGTCTTAGTTACAAAGGTAGTTTGTTGCTATGGAAATAACACTTTTTTAGGAATAGAATTAGGAAGAAAGCCATCATTTTTTTTTAGAAATTTCATGAATTGGTGCTAAATCAGATGAGAAGAAGACGAACAAGATATAGATGAAAAAGAAAAGGATATCAAATTAGAACAAAAGAAAATAATATAGAAAAAAAGATGAAAAACCGTAGAAGGGAAAGAAGCAATTAAGAAAGAGAAGGCAGAGTAAGAAGATCAAGAAACAAGTAGAAAATTAAAACGCATCGGTTTTTTTTTTTTCATTTCTAGGGTAAAGTAGGTTTCTAAGTGTCGCCAAGCATTTTTTTTAGAACGTGATCAAACATGATTCAGCAAAAAAAATGAATTGAGGAGCACTGTCAACAATACACTAATTGGTTGGGTAACCCGCTGTGCCCAAACCTTTTAATAATTGATAATCTGTTACTAATTAACTGATCTGTGACACATTGATTAGTTTTGATACGAATAACTATAACTATAGTTTTTTTAGAGACAGTATGACGAAAGCTAAGTACATCATTACAAGAGAAGAAATATTACAAGCACTTCACATGACTATCCCCACCACAAGCCAAACAGCTGTTTTTGTAAACATAAACATAATATGCACAAATTTTAAGCATCTTTTAACCTATTTGATTGCTTTTTACTCAAAGAAGTTGTATTTTTCGCTGCCACTTCAGTTGCCTACAATCCATCGACTGCAGGTGGACTAATTTGACTTTTTTTTTGCATTTTTTAATACAATAAAATGAACCCACAGTGTACGAGTATTTTTGTTGTTGTTATAATGTAGAAGTAAATACATATTCAAAAACGTATAAACTGCCATGTTTAGTTGTCGAAACGAGGGTTTTACTTCGAGTTTTTACCCTTTTTAAATTTGAGTTTAAGGTATCAGGATATGATTAGGACCCCCATACGCGCTACCTCAAATTTCGCAGGGGCTTTACAATATTTTGCCATAAAAGTATACATTTCCTTAAAGCTAAATAAATGTAGTTTTCAAATATATATTTGAAATTGTCTAATTTGGAACATAAAAAAAGTTGTTGAGTTCAAAGTGACATTCTACCGCACTTCATTTGACAACTTCCCGCAGGATCAGAATTTCCTCTATGTCGATCAAAATTACATTAACATACTCTGTGGATAATGAGCTTCAAAAAGGTGTCTCAGATTTTTGATATTTCTTTTAAAATCGCGCGCAATCACGCGTTAAATCCGGATGTTTGAATTTTCGGAGGTCATAATTGCAAAACATACAATATCTTTTGAATGAAAAAAACATTTCAAAAATTTGAGACATCGTTTTTTTTAGATCGCTTTGTGATTTATCATAATCCACAGTTTCAGTTCGATCCGATATAATCCGAATGAGCTACAATGTTTTAAGAAAGTTATTTTTTCACTCAAAAACTGCGGAGAATCCCAATTAACTTTTTTTGTGTCACAAAACAGAAAATTTCAAATTGATTTTTGAAAACTACGTTTATTTAGCTTTCAGAAAATGTATACTTTTATATAATAATATAGATAATAAATTTGGCTCGCGCGTAAAGTAATCTCGAAGGCCTCGAACGTATCCCGATACCTTAACACAACTTGTCAGTTGAGTTAAAGATGAGTTAAAGTTGTCAGTTATAAAACTTTTTAAAATAACGATATTGAAATATGGAGAAGAATTATAGTTCTTCATTTGATACCAAACTTCCTTCACTGCACTTATCTTAAAACCCACTTTTATTTAGCTTGTCAAAACTAAATAAAAGAACGAAATATAAAAAAAAAAAATAATCCGAAGCTTTGGAAACAAAACTCGAGCACTTTTTTTTTACATTACCTCCCACATTTAATGATTACTTTTCGTTATCTTTAGCATCACTTAATTAGTTTTCAAGGTAGTTTTAAAACAACAGCTCATTTTGTCCACTTGTAGTGACTCTGAAATGGCTTCCCAATCCTCGTACTGTGATTGGTTGTTGCGTGTTCCCGCTCCTTGTGATTGGTGTATAAATTGAAGGCCATTTAAGAGCTCGCATGCTAGTGTGCACGTCCAGCCTGCGTAGCGGCGCATTTTGGGGTTTTTCGGGGGGAGGGGGTGGGGGACTGGGAAGAGGGAGGGGGACTGGGGAGAGCGACCTCTATTGAGACAGTGCAAAAACAAACTCAAAAAGTCTGCATGACAAAAGGCAAGACGGGGGACATATATATATATACACTTAAAAAAACACCAACAACCTGTCATCTCGAGAGTCGCCAAGTAATGATTTAAAAAAGCAGTGCTCTAAGAAAAGAGAAGAGTTTGAGCTAAATCAAGGTATGTGTGATGTTGATAAAAGAAATATATTTTAATAACCCTTAGAGATAAAATCAACATGGAGTAATTCGTTTACGAAAATTTTTTTAAGTTTTGGCAGCTATCAGGAAAAAAATTGCGTTGTTTTCGCCCGGTTGAAAAAACGTTTACTAAACATCTACTTAACATATGATTATTTGAAATACTAATCTTTAAAAACTAAATTTGAAGGGTAACCCACAGCTGCCAATTCATTCTTAGATAAAAATGTTACGAAATGCTAATATTACGAGAAAGTCAGTGTTTACAGATGGTCAAAAAAAGGCTTTCGTTTTTCGTTTCTATTTTTACTCTGGTTTCAAAATCGGTTTAATCTTTTGCACACCGATATCTGAAAATGCTTTTTATCATACGATTAAGAATCCAAATTTAAACCATTTAAAAGAAATAGCTTTAGTTTCAGTTCACTTGACTATATTTGAAGCATTCATATTCATATTGAAGCATTCATATTCTATTCGTTATTCATTAAAGACAATTTCTGATAGATTTTCATTCATAGAGTTGATGATCGATCGAGGAAATACAAATTCGGTATTGACAACTAAAATTATAAACTGCTTGCTGTTGAGTTGCTTTTGTAATCCGTATAAAGTGTAATAACTGCTTTCTTCAATTCATGTCGTATAATCTTGCTTCTATCTTTATTCATTCGTGTCTTATTTCTGACTATGTTGCATGCAGCTAGTACATCATTCATTAGTGCTTATTATTTTGATAAACAAAATTAAGATTAGAAATTAAAATCGTAAAAATATTAAATTTCCTTAATCTTGGGCAGGATCTTTAGGCATTTTTTCCACCTCCATCATTAATATATATATATTTTTTTTTTCTTCTGCCAATTCATAAACACGACAAACTTGTTAAACTATGCACACGTTCATTCATTGTTTATTTTTTAAGGATTTCACTCAATTTATTTTGAGGAAAAAGTTTGCGTGGACTTTTATAAAGATATTGAAAAGCTCTCTTAATGAAGATGTACGGAGCTTGGTGTGTAATTAAGTTCAATGACTAAGCAAATATACTTTTAAGCAATGCATTGTGGGATTTTTGCTCACAAAAACCAACAATTTCCCAACTTTTAATGAAAAAAAAAATTTGTGCTGATTTTTTATCTCGTCTGTATAAACTTTATGAATTAGCTTGTTTTGGTTAGTGATGCATTATTAAATAGGGTGAAATAGTGTATTACGAGTTCAATCGAAAATGATTAAAATTGAGAGATTACGCCATACAGCCGAGTCTGTTTAGTCTATTATTGAAAAAACAGGGCATGTTTTGACTTCACCGTCGCAAGAATTATACTTAAAGCGAATTTGCTTTTGTCTCGAACAAAAACTCGTGGGTTTTTTTTTTTCCATTTCCATGTTGAAGGTTATCAATTCATTATGAAAGAATTTGTGAATGATTATATTACTGAAGATTAAAGAAATATCCTTCCTATTTATCTTCTTATTTCGCAGCATTTTCCAAATAACCTCAAGCAGATCTTCAACTATGAAGGAGTCGTGGTCCGAATTCGCATCGAACAGCACTCTTCACGGACTTCGCTACGCGGTCGGAGTCTCATCGTGGCCTCGTCGGCTTTTTTGGGTGCTCTGTATGTTGACAGTGTTCTGTGGGTACGTATATTTCGTTAAAGAGAGCATTGAAGAATTCCTCTCGAAACCCATCAACACTCACATCTCTCACGAGTATCCAAAAGATGGGATGTTTTTACCATCCATAACAATTTGTAATCATAACGCTGTCATGAAGCTCAAAACAGACATGGGATACGATGACAAGAGATTCAAAAAACTGAAACTTAACTTACCCGCCTGCGATATCGTAAGAAATATCAGCGGCAACCTCACATGTGGGCAGGCGCTAGTGTGTGCCTATCACAAGTATGGACCGGGCATCTTCGAAAACTGTGACAATAATATGGTTAAGACGTTACGCAATGCTTTGAACACTTCTTCCAGAGTATTCAATCCAGAGGAATTCCTGCGAGTCTACGGCCATGATATCGAAACTATGATAGTGAACTCTTGCCATTTTTCCACACGTTTCAATTGCTCTGCTAAAGATTTTCAGCCCGTCATAACCCCCAAAGGACTGTGTCATGAGTTCAAGCCCAAGACAAAGGATGGAAAGCCACCCAAAGTCCATTACCCAGGTCGTGAAGGAGGACTCAGTGTTGTTCTTGACACCCAAACAAATGAAAGCACATTTGGTGACTTTTCTATGGGTTTTCTGGTGGTCGTTAGTCAGCATGGTGAAGTGGCCAATCGGAATCGAGGATTCAGTGTTTATCCTGGCTCTAGCACTAGCGTAGTTTTGATGCCCAAAAAGGTAAGATATAATGGTTCCTTTATCACCCCTAAACTTAATCCAACCCCTCAAGCTCACCCGTTTTTGTTTAACCTCTTTAGTTTAAGCGTTTACCAGCTCCCTACCAAACCAACTGCTCTGAGAGAGATCTGCCTGGTTACTCATTATACACTAAAGATGCTTGTTTTGCACAGTGTTTTAACAACGCCACCATTGCATTATGTGGCTGTAGATTACAAGGTGAACCAGGTAAGCTTGATTGATAAACGTATCTTGAAACCTGTCGTAACCGACCACTGGTCGTACAACAGAGGTTCTGCCACCATTTCAGCTTGTAATCTTTAGAAAGCAAGAACTAAATAACCTATGTTGAATAAACGTTATCTCGAAGGAAAAAAACCACCAGTGTAGTTCTTGAGTTGAATGGTCCAAAACTGAGTTCCTTTGACCTTATAAACTAATTAATCTTGTTCTTATTTAATATTATTTTGAAGGTTTCCCAAAGGTCAAAGTGTGCAGTATTCAGGACAACGAATGCACTCTTCAGGCCAAAGGTATCAGTAGACTAAACAACACTTGCGAAACTCTCCTGACCACCAGTAATTAAGGCACAAATACCACCAAAACGACGCTAGTCAAGTCCATGAAAAATTAAAAGTTTGTTGCCATGGGAATCAAAATGGTGGAGCTTTAATAAAATGTTCTCTTAGATGGGGTATATCTTAAATTGGATCAATTTGAGGAGCTGTAAACAATTCCTTGTATCACTTTAATCCCATCAATTGATATTTGTAGTAGGAAATAAACTCCCCAAGCCAAAGGATATGTAACTGATATGAAAATAAACATAGTTTTTCGTCACATTTATTTTCACAGAAAATATCAGTGTAGATGCTTGCTCGTGTTCAATATCCTGCGAAGATAAACACTTCGAAGTACTAGTCTCCTACTCAAAGTTCCCTAATCAACTTGGCATCCCGATCATACAGAAAATATTCAAGCTTGACAGATCAGAAGAGTATATAAGGTAATAAAAAACCGTGGAACTGAAAGTCATTTTTTCAACAGCCTCAACTTCAAAATTTGCAGGGGGGCTTTCCCCTGGACTTCCCAGATTACACCCACCCCCACCCCCCTCCCACAAACACACACACACACACACTCAAAATTTACTCTGCTGTCCCTGTTTACTATCCTTTTAGTCTTGCCAAAGGGAAGGGGGAATTGGCACCCTTGAACCCCCTTGGATACAACCCTAACTGCATGCTTTTGTCATTTTGTATCACAGGCAAAACTTGGTGTTTTTACAAATCGGTCTTGCTGAATTGGGTTATGAGGTGAACGAACAACTTCCAGCATATGGACCAAGCAGTCTATTCGGTGAGTTTTGTACAAGATTTTGAAGTTTGTGGTTAAAATTTTGGCCCAAAATCTACTATTCAAAGAAGGAAAAAGGTCTGACTGCAAGCTGTAATTCTAGTCTTAATTGCTATATAAGGGCTACCTCAGTTGCCACAAAATACATTATAAAATATCTGTTATAAATTTCGTTTTCTAATTGGTTGATGACATGTGCATTATGAGAGCACACAGCACACACATGCATTTGTATTTTATGAGATAAATAAAAAACTTGCTTGCTGTGCTGTGTGAAGTTATAAAGCACTTGGGGACTGTCAGAACACTTGACAAGTGCTGAGCACTCTGCTATGCACTTTGCTTCTCCTAACGTTTCTCTTGTGTTCTGCCATTCCCCACGTGCTTTATAACTGCACACTGCACATTCATGTTTTTTTATTTCTTCATTAAATGTATGAACATACAAGTCCAACCAATAGCTGATGCTTACACCAAACAAATAGCAACTACAAGAACAATCTTAACATAGCAAAATTAAATTGCAATCTTCATTTTACTTACCAATGTATTTTTTCTCATTCCTCCACTTTCCTTTCCATTCCAGGTGATATTGGTGGCAACATGGGTCTGTTGCTTGGCTGTAGTCTTCTCACAGTTGTTGAGTTCCTGGATTACATCTTTGTCCTGCTCCTGAATAGACTAAAAGGCGACAAAAAGACTATTAATGATCTTGAAAATAATCAAAGTACTTCAACTATTGTGTCTCGTTAGGCTTGCTAGAAAAGAGAAGAGGAAGGCAGATAAATTTTTTTTACGCGTCGTGGTTTCCTACGCTTCTCTCGTGTTCTCTCCACATCCCGCGTGTCTTTATCAGAGTAAAATACACGGAAAACTGTTTTTTATTCCTTAAATAATTTGTTACTAATTAATACCTGTGACATATTGATTAGTTTTGATTTGAATAGTTTAACAATACCAGGGCCGTAGCCAGACTGAAATGTTTACCGAGGCAATCGACTGCTGTAGGTGAGAGCAACTAGGGGGTTGAGAGCATGCTTCCCCGAAAAAAATTGAAATTCAGACCCAAGGAAATGGGATTTCCAGCGTCTTGAGAGGCATTTGCGACATATTCATTGTATTAAAGTTATGATTTTGCACATTCTTTCAAAGAAAAAGAAGAGAATTTGTTTTCATTCTTTAAGAATTAAAGAAAACTTAACAAATAATAATATCTGAAATTTTACCGAGGCAATTTGAAATGCCTCGCTTGCTTCATCGTAGCTACGGTCCTGAATAACTATAGTCTTTTTAGAGACGAAAGCTAAGTACATCATTACAAGAGAAGAAATATTACAAGCACTTCACATGACTATCCCCACCACAAGCCAAACAGCTGTTTTTGTAAACCTAAACATAATATGCACAAATTTTAAGCATCTTTTAACCTATTTGATTGCTTTTTACTCAAAGGAGTTGCATTTTTCGCTGCCACTTCAGTTGCCTACAACCCGCCGACTGCAGGTGGACTAATTTGACTTTTTTTTTTTTTTTTGCATTTTTTAATACAATAAAATGAACCCACAGTGTACGAGTATTGTAGTGTTATAATGTAGAAGTACATAGATATTCAAAAAGGTATAAACTGCCATGTTTAGTTGTCGAAACGAGGGTTTTACTTTGAGTTTTTACCCTTTTTAAATTTGAGTTTAACTCAACTTGTCAGTTGAGTTAAAGTTGTCAGTTATAATAATAATAATAATAAATACTTTATTTAAACTGGAAAAATCTATCAGTATTAAGAAACACTGGTCTTAACAAGATGTCCAGTGTAGCTAAATATAACTATAATTGTAAATATAAAATATAATATAAAAAAATATATATATAAAAACTGATCTAGATATATTTTCATTAAATAACCCTCTAATCCTAATCCCAATCCTAGTCCCAATCCCTAAGCATTCAAAATTTAATTAAAATACAATAAATAAATAAATAAATGAATGAATGAAAATGTCTAATGGTTTACACTGTGCATCTATGATTTTCAATATCATTTTGCCTTAGATATTATATAATTCTCTTTTAAAAGTAGATAATGATGTTATTTTCTTAATATTTAGTGGTAAATTGTTCCAATCACTGGAAGCTGCAACCTCAAAGGTTTTCAGTCCAACTGAAGTCTTTGTACTTCTTATATTCAGATTTCGTTTGTCCCTTAAACTTCTGCCGTGGAGCTGTTTTCTTTGAGTTAATAACCCTTGTAACTGAATTGGGCAGCTCTGGTTGTTAATTATCTTGAAAATGTATATGAATCTGAGGAATCTCCTCCTATTAAATAATGTCAGTAAACCCAATGTATTTCTCATATCTTGAGTGCATGTTGTTCTGTTGGCCCTTAGAATTACTCTCATTGCTTGATTTTGTATTTTCTCAATCTTTTCTGATAAGCATTTATTACAATCATGCCACACAACAGATCCATAGTCCAGTACTGGCAGTATGGTTTGTTTATATATTCTTAACAGGATCTTGGTAGCTAGGAAACTTGTAAGTCTATTCAAAAGTGCAATCTTAGGAGAAACTTTCTTAATTGTTTGCACTATGTGTGGTTCCCAAGACAAATGGCTGTCAATTATAAGTCCTAAATATCTGAAAGAGTCTGTTACTTTAAGTTGATCTTGTCCAATCCTGATATTTACTTCAAAATTCAAATCTAAATCTAAGGTCTTCTTTGTTCCCATCATCATTATCTCAGACTTCTTTGTATTTAGGATCAATTTGTTCTTTTGGAGCCATGCCGCAGCCTTTTGTAAATCAGCATTTAGATCAAACATAGCTTCATCCATCCTTTGGCTGGAGCAATGTACTTCAGTGTCGTCCGCATAAAGAAACATTGAGCCTCCTAGAGTGGTAGATGTGATGCCATTTATGTGTATACAAAAAAGGGTAGGCCCGAGCACCGAACCTTGAGGCACTCCATAGCTGATGATTCTCTTATCTGATATGACTCCATTGCATTGAACAAATTGTTTTCTATTGGCAAGGTAATCATGAAACCATCTGAGTGTAGTGCCAACAATTCCAGAGTCTTTCAATTTATTCAGGAGTAGTGAATGGTCAATTATATCGAATGCTTTCTTTAGGTCTAGAAAGGCAGTATTGAAATTGTTTGGTCCCAGACATGGATTGTATATTTGACAAATTGAAATGTTCTTGATTAATTTCAGAATCTGAATCATCTACTGATTGTAATAAGTCACATGCTAATGAGGTGTAATACTCATTCATAGTATTAGCTATGACTAAGTCATCAGTTACCTCATTATTATCAATTGTAAGTTTATCAATCTTAGCCTGTTTTTTACTTTTCCCTGGGAGTACTGTGTGAAGGATTTTCCAGAACGTTGAAGGCTTGGATCCATTTTCCTGAAGTTGCTTCTTGAAATAGTGTTTCCGCTGTTGTTTTTGCCTCCTAGTACATTCATTTCTTAGCTTCCTGTACATAGCCCATGAATTAATATCACCTGATGCCACTGCTTGTTTATGTATAGAATCTCTTCTTCTCATAAGCTTTAAGATATCAGAATCTAACCATGGTTGTGTTTTATGCCTAACTCTTTTGGTTGTCAGTGGGAAGTATTCATCCATTTTTTCCTTGATAATACATAAGAGATTGTTCCACTGATTATTTACATCCTCCAGTTCTTCTTGGGTAGCATATGTTGGATTATTCATGATATCTTGTGCAAGTACATTTAGTTCCCCAATAAATTTATCTGATCTTATTTTATCCAGTTTCCTTGTTGAGATTAATTTATGTTTCATACGGTCTGTTCTTCCATTCAGTATACCATAGATGGGGTAATGATCACTAAAGGAGTTAGTTAGCACACCAGATTTTTTAATGAGGTTTGGCGATGAAGAAATCAGCAGGTCAATCAATGAATTGCACGTTTGACTTGTCCTGGTAGGTGTCTCTATAAATTGATTCAAGTGGTTTGCAATAAGAAATTCATTAAGTCTTTTTGTCTGGTGAAGATCGTTCTTCAAGACATTACAGTTGAAGTCTCCTACCATAATGACCTCTCTTCCTGACCTCGTGAGTTCTTGCATTGTATCATCTAAGGAGTCAAAAATGTTTAAATTATTATTTGGAGGTCGATAGATACATCCAAGAGAGACTTTAAAATGTCCAGTCTTTGTATCAATCCAGAGGGTTTCTAACCCTGATTCACCTCGAAATTCTTCCTCCTTTTATATCTGATTCCTTCAGCTATATATAAACAGATTCCACCTCCATGACGGTTCCGGTCATGTCTTTCAATTTGATAGCCAGCCACAGATATCTCCAAATTGTCTACTGTGGAGTCGAGCCATGTCTCAGTACTTGCCACAAACGAAGGTACTTGGTCTTTGAGTATAAGCCTTAACTCATCAATGTGACGAAGCAAACTACGTGAATTCACGTGCAAAATAATGTTAGTTGCTCGGTTAATTTTTTCTCCTTTAGGCTTTGGATGTCGAGAATTGTTAGCTTTGATTTCTGTGTCTCCAGGGTTTGGTTCCACATCTCCAGCAAGAAGTAATTGTGCTTGGAAGGTTGCTGTATGATTCGAGTAGTAACTTATCCTACCGCCATAGCGAACACGTGTGCCAGTTTTATGGATTTCTCTCAATTTTAAGCCGATAGCCTGGGAAGTTCTTATACAAAAACTGTGATATCCGTTACTTCTTACTTCTTGACTGTAACTGGAAGATATTTTAGGCATATAACATGATAAAAAAAGTAAAAAAGCAAATACTAATGGCGCCCAGAAAATTCTGGCCGCCATATTCGACCACTTTAAAACTTTAATAACGATAAAATCACGAAAGAAAATGATTTGAACGTTAAAGTAGAGCCGTAATTTTCTTTCCAAGACTTTAATTTCCTAGGAAACAATTCATTAAACCAAAAATAAGTGACAGTGCAAAATAACTATGAAAAAGTAAGATTTTCTCGGCTATCAGAGGGAGAAATCCACTGCAATCACAGCTGAATACCATCAAGCTAAGTTGACATTGTGCATTTTTGAAAGCAAATACTGTGCTATTTTGATAGAATAATAAATTTTAAACTATGTTTTATTCATGAAAGCCTTGATTTTTATTTATATTAAACGGCGTTTGGCGTAAAAGTCATCATTGCGAAAAGTTAAAACTCGGCGTACGAAACAACCACCATCAGCTTCAAAAACAACAACAAGATTTATTTAAAAAAGTTATTTTTAAAAGAACTTATGATGACTTTTAAAGAAAAGAAAACGGTATTCTGACAGCGAGAGCTCAGAAAAGAAAGCTTTTTCCCAGTTTTTCCTCTAAGCTTTTTAAATTCTTGTAAAATAAATAAACTTACAGTCCTTGTAGCTTGTGAACATCAGCCTAAGCATACACCACGAGCTGAAAGATTTCCTGTTCAATCCTTACCTCATCTGTTTAATCTCATAAAAACACGTCTTCAATTCATTTTCAGTACATCTTCGACTTTACAGTAGTTTCATTAACATTTTAGAACCTTTCTCGCCGTGATTTTGAAAGAGTTTGCAATGATTTTGCCTCGTTAAATTCCATTTCTGTACTAAGGAATTTGGTTGCTGTCAATGAAACTTTTGTCATGCGTACAAGCCTTGTTTTTGATAATAAGTCAGTTGGGAGAATTTCAATTTCATCAGCTTATTGTCGTAAAATAGTTCAAAATATTTTATAAAAGCAATATAAAACGTCTGCTTACTTCTCTCTTGCTGTACAGCTCCCAGCGTGTTTATATCACAGTATATATTAGACAGTATATTCCTTAACTATATAGTCCTTCATTTGATTAAAACTTATCTTAAAACCCACTTTTATTTAGCTTGTCAAAACTAAATCAAAGAACGAAATAAAATAATAATAATCCGAAGCTTTGGAAACAAAACTCGAGCACTTTTTTTTACATTATCTCCCACATTTATCCTCGTACTGTGATTGGCTGTTGAGTGCTCCCGCTTGTTGTGATTGGCGTATAATTGAAAACCATTTAAGAGCTCGCATGCTAGTGCACGTCTAGCCTGCGTAGCGGCGCAATTGGGGTTTTTCGGGGGGAGGGGGTGGGGACTGGGAAGAGGGAGGAGAGACCTCTATTGAGACAGTGCAAAAACAAACTCAAAACAAGTCTGCATGACAAAAAGCAAGACGGGGAACGTCTTGAATTATTCACTCCTAAAGAGACATTTATATATATACTTAAAAAAAACACCAACAACCCGTCGTCTCGAGAGTCGCCAAGTATTTAAAAAAAAGTGCTCTAAACTTGTTTAATATACTAAGAAAAGAGAAGAGTTTGAGCTAAATCAAGGTATGTGTGATGTTGATAAAAGAAATATATTTTAATAACCCTTAGAGATAAAATCAACATGGAGTAATTTGTTTACGAAAAAATACTTTTTAAGTTTTGGCAGCTATCAGGAAAAAAATTGAGTTGTTTTCGCCCGGTTGAAAAAACGTTTACTAAACATCTCCTTAAGATATGATTATTTGAAATATCCATCTTTAAAAACTAAATTTGAAGGGTAACCCACAGCTGCCAATTCATTCTTAGATAAAAATGTTACGAAATGCTAATATTACGAGAAAGTCAGTGTTTACAGATGGTCAAAAAAAAGTCAGTAAAAACTGATCTGTATGATAATAATTCTAGTTGTAATTTATGAGAAGGCTTTCGTTTTTCGTTTCTATTTTTACTCTGGTTTCAAAATCGGTTTAATCTTTTGCACAACGATATCTGAAAATAATGTTCATCACACGATACTAGAAATCCAAATTTAAAGCCATTTAAAGAAATAGCTTAAGTTTCAGTTCACTTGACTGTATTTAAAACTGCCATTTCGTTATTCATTCTATTCGTTATTCATTAAAGACAGTTTCTGATAGATTTTCATTCATAGATTTGAGTCTTTCTGGTGATCGACGAAATACAAATTCGGTATTGACAACTAAAATTATAAACCGCTTGCTGTTGAGATGCTTTTGTAATCCGTATAAAGTGTAATAACTGCTTTCTTCAATTCATGTCGTATAATCTTGCTTCTATCTTTATTCATTCGTGTCTGATTTCTGACTATGTTGCATGCAGCTAGTATATATCATTCATTAATTATTATTATTTTAATAAACAAAATTAAAATTAGAAATTAAAATCGTAAAAATATTAAATTTCCTTAATCTTGGGCAGGATTTTTGGACATTTTTTTCCGCCACCTGCACCATTGAATTTTTTTTGCCAATTCATAAACACGACAAACTTCTTAAACTATGCACACGTTCATTCATTGTTTCTTTTTAAGGATTTCACTCAATTTATTTTGAGAGGAAAACGTTTGCGTGGTCTTTTATAAAGATGTTGAAAAGCTCTCTTAATGAAGATGTACGGAGCTTGGTGTGTAATTAACTTCAATGACTAAGCAAATATACTTTTACGCAATGCATTGTGGGATTTTTGCTCACAAAAACCAACAAATTCCCAACTTTTAATGGAAAAAATATTTTGTGCTAATTTTTTATCTCGTCTGTATAAACTTTATGAATTAGCTTGTTTTGGTTAGTGATGCATTATTAAATAGGGTGAAATAGTGTATTACGAGTTCAGTCGAAAATGACTAAAATTGAGACATTACGTCATAGAGCCGAGTCTGTTGAGTCTATTATTGAAAAAACAAGGCATGTTTTGACTTCACCGTCGATAGAATTATACATATAGGGAATTTGTTTTTGTCTCGAACAAAAACGAAACTCGTGGGGGTTTTTTTTTTTTCATTTCTATGTTGAAGATTATCAGTTCATTATGAAAGAATTTGTGAATGATTATATTACTGAATATTAAAGAAATATCCTCCCTATTTATCTTCTTATTTTGCAGCATTTTCCAAATAACCTTAAGTAAGTTCCTCAACTTAACTATGAAGGAGTCGTGGTCCGAGTTCGCGTCAAACAGCACTCTTCACGGACTTCGCTACGCGGTCGGAGTCTCATCGTGGCCTCGTCGGCTTTTTTGGTTGCTCTGTATGTTGACAGCGTTCGGTGGGTACGTATATTTCGTTAAAGAGAGCATTGAAGAATTCCTCTCGAAACCCATCAACACTCACATCTCTCACGAGTATCCAAAAGATGGGATGTTTTTACCATCCATAACAATTTGTAATCTTAACGCTGTCATGAAGTTCAAAGCAGACATCGGATACGATGACAAGAGATTCAAAAAACTGAAACTTAACTTACCCGCCTGCGATATCGTAAGAAATATCAGCGGCAACCACACATGTGGACAGGCGCTAGTGTGTGCCTATCACAAGTATGGACCGGACATCGTCGAAAACTGTGACAATAATATGGTTGAGACGTTACGCAATGCTTTGAACACTTCTTCCAGAGTATTTAATCCAGAGGAATTCCTGCGAGCCTACGGCCATGACATCGAAACCATGATAGTGAACTCTTGCCATTTTTCCACACGTTTCAATTGCTCTGCTAAAGATTTTCAGCCCGTCATGACCCCAAAAGGACTGTGTTACGAGTTCAAGCCCAAGACAAAGGATGGAAAGCCACCCAAAGTCCATTACCCAGGTCGTGAAGGAGGACTAAGTGTTGTTCTTGACACCCAAACAAATGAAAGCACATTTGGTGACTTTTCTATGGGTTTTCGGGTGGTCGTTAGTCAGCATGGTGAAGTGGCCAATCGGAATCGAGGATTCAGTGTTTATCCTGGCTCTAGCACTAGCGTAGTTTTGATGCCCAAAAAGGTAAGATATAATGGTTCCTTTATCACCCCTAAACTTAATCCATCCGCTCAAGCTCACCCGTTTTTGTTTAAACTCTTTAGTTTAAGCGTTTACCAGCTCCCTACCAAACCAACTGCTCTGAGAGAGATCTGCCTGGTTACTCATTATACACTAAAGATGCTTGTTTTGCACAGTGTTTTAACAACGCCACCATTGCATTATGTGGCTGTAGATTACAAGGTGAACCAGGTAAGCTTGATTGATAAGTGTATCTTGAAACCTGTCGTAACCGACCACTGGTCGTACAACAGAGGTTCTGCCACCATTGCATTATGTGGCTGTCGATTACAAGGTGAACCAGGTAACCTTGATTGATAAATGTATCTTGAAACCTGTCGTAACCGACCACTGGTCGTACAACAGAGGTTCTGCCATCATTTCAACTTGTAATCTTTAGAAAGCAAGAACTAAATAACCTATGTTGAATAAATGTATCTCGAAGGAAAAAAACCACCATTGTAGTTCTTGAGTTGAATGGTCCAAAACTGAGTTCCTTTGACCTTATAAACTAGTTAATCTTGTTCTTATTTAATATTATTTTGAAGGTTTCCCAAAGGTCAAAGTGTGCAGTATTCAGGACAACGAATGCACTCTTCAGGCCAAAGGTATCAGTAGACTAAACAACATTTGCGAAACTCTCCTGACCACCAGTAATTAAGGCACAAATACCACGAAAACAAGGCTAGTCCAGTACAAGAAAAAATAAAAGTTTGTTGCCATGGGAATCAAAATGGCGGAGCTTTAATAAAATGTTCTCTTAGATGGGGTATATCTTAAATTGGATCAAGTTGAGGAGCTGTAAACAATTCCTTGTATCACTTGTAATCCCATCAATTTTTGTGGGAAGAAATAAACTCCCCAAGCCAAAGAATATGTAACTGATATAAAAATAAATATAGTTTTTCGTCACATTATTTGTTACATTTTCGTTCAATTTCAATTTGAATTTTCACAGAAAATATCAGTGTAGCTGCCTGCTCATGTTCAATATCCTGTGAAGATAAACACTTTGAAGTACTAGTTTCCTACTCAAAGTTCCCTAATCAAGTTGGCATCCCGATCATACAGAAAATATTCAAGCTTAACAGATCAGAAGAGTATATAAGGTAATAAAGAACCGTGGAACTGAAAGTCACTTTTTCAACAACCTCAACTTCAAAATTTTCAGGGGGGCTTTCCCCTGGACTTCCCAGATTACCTCTAGCCCCCCCCTGTTTACTATCCCTTTAGTCTTGCCAAAGGGAAGGGGGAATTGGCACCCTTGAACCCCCTTGGATACAACCCTGACTCTATGCTTTTCTTGTATTCTCACAGGCAAAACTTGGTGTTTTTACAAATCGGTCTTGCTGAATTGGGTTATGAGGTGGATGAACAACTTCCAGCATATGGACCAAGCAGTCTATTCGGTGAGTTTTGTACAAGATTTTGAAGTTTGTGGTTAAAATTTTGCCCCAAAATCTACTATTCAAAGAAGGAAAAAGGTCTGACAACAAGCTGTATTTCTAGTCTTAATTACTATAGAAGGGCTACCTCAGTTACTGAGCATTTGTGAAAGATATTTGGTTACTAAGACTGTTATTTATCAAATCGATCAATAGACCTTTCCTGAATTCACTAGAGTGACCACAAAATAATTGGCTCCAAGTTGAGCCTGTTTGGACTTGATAAAATACATTATAAAATATCTGTTATAAATCTCGTTTTCTAATTGGTTGATGACATGTGCATTATGATAGCACACAGCACACACATGCATTTGTATTTTATGAGATAAATAAAAAACTTGCTTGCTGTGCTGTGTGAAGTTATAAAGCACTTGGGGACTGTCAGAACACTTGACAAGTTTTGAGCACTCTGCTATGCACTGTGCTTCTCCTAACATTTCTCTTGTGTTCTGCCATTCCCCACATGCTTTATAACTGCGCACTGCACATTCATGTTTTTTTTAATTCCTTCATTAAATGTATGAACGAACATATCAAGTCCAACCAATAGCTGATGCTTACACCAAACAAATTTAAACAAATAGCAACTACAAGAACAATCTTATCCTAGCAAAATTAAATTGCAATCTTCATTTTACTTACCAATGCATTTTTTCTCATTCCTCCACTTTCCTTTCCATTCCAGGTGATATTGGTGGCAACATGGGTCTGTTGCTTGGCTGTAGTCTTCTCACAGTTGTTGAGTTCCTGGATTACATCTTTGTCCTGCTCCTGAATAGACTAAAAGGCGACAAAAAGACTATTAATGATCTTGAAAATAATCAAAGTACTTCAACTATTGTGTCTCCTTAGGCTTGCTAGAAAAGAGAAGAGGAAGGCAGATGATTTTTTTTTTTAATTACTCACTATCAATCACGTGACTTTTCTGGACTTGACTGGGGGGCAACCAATGGTTGACTGGGGGGGGCAACTAGCAATTCTTAAATCAAATCATGTCAAAATAACTCCTCAAAGTATTCTATCTGACTAATGTCTTACACTTTGCGGAACGAAACGAAAAGAAACGAAATGGAATGTTGGAGTCTACTTTGCGGAACGAAACGAAATATTCATAAATTAAATTCGTAATAATATACCTTTAACATACAATAATATACCTTCAAGTGTAGCGTCTTTTCTTCACTTTCTCTGCAATAGTTTACGTTCGCTATACGTAAAATAGGGTTCTTTCTGGGTTCTTGTACCGACTGTACATGCAGCTTTCCAACGCACTTTCGAGGCCATTAAAACACGTTTCACAATAAATAGCCTTCTGTTTACCCACTCTTAGTGCTAACTTTGCGATTCTTTGGCTATATCTCTTGAATAAGCCGAATAACTTGACAAATAAAGCTTTTTCCTTGGGCTGTAAGCAGGCGCCATTTTGAATACTACAGGGACCCCAGCAATGAGTTTGCAACACAGGGAGCCTAACATATAATAAATGAATAAATGTACCGGCAATATAGACCATTTGCAAAACTAATTTTCAATAAATTGAATGCTTACTGAATATTGTGGAATTGTTTTGAACTGTAACATCACTAGTGAATTAGTGGACTTTTCGCGCCAAAGTTGCAAGTCGCTTTTGCATTACAAAGGTATGTTACTATGGAAACGGTGTCTTAGTTACAAAGGTAGTTTATTGCTATGGAAATAACACTTTTTGAGGTACAGAATTAGGAAGAAAGCCGTCAATTTTCCGCCAAGAAATTGGTGCTCAATCAGATGAGAAAAAGACGAACAAGATCTAGATGAAAAAGAAAAGGATATAAAATTAGAACAAAAGAAAAGGAAATGGAAATAAAATGTAATGTAATGTAATGTAATGTAAAAAGAATATAGAAAAAAGATGAAAAATCGTAGAAGGGAAAGAAGCAATCGACTGCTGTAGGTGGGAGCAACTAGGGGGTCCGGGGCATGCTTCCCCGAAAAAAATTGAAATTCAGACCCACGGAAATGGGATTTCCAGCGTCTTGAGAGGCATTTGCGACATATTCATTGTATTAAAGTTATGTCAATTTTGCACATTCTTTCAAAGAAAAAGAAGAGAATTTGTTTTCATTCTTTAAGAATTAAAGAAAACGTAACAAATAATAATATCTGAAATTTTACCGAGGCAATTTGAAATGCCTCGCTTGCCTCATCGTAGCTACGGTCCTGAATAACTATAGTCTTTTTAGAGACAGTATGACGAAAGCTAAGTACATCATTACAAGAGAAGAAATATTACAAGCACTTCACATGACTATCCCCACCACAAGCCAAACAGCTGTTTTTGTAAACATAAACATAATATGCACAAATTTTAAGCATCTTTTAACCTATTTGATTGCTTTTTACTCAAAGGAGTTGTATTTTTCGCTGCCACTTCAGTTGCCTACAACCCGCCGACTGCAGGTGGACTAATTTGACTTTTTTTTTTGCATTTTTTAATACAATAAAATGAACCCACAGTGTACGAGTATTGTAGTGTTATAATGTAGAAGTAAATACATATTCAAAAACGTATAAACTGCCATGTTTAGTTGTGGAAACGAGGGTTTTACTTTGAGTTTTTACCCTTTTTAAATTTGAGTTTAACTCAACTTGTCAAGTTGTCAGTTATGAAACTTTAATGACGATATTAAAATATGGAGAAAAATTATAGTCCTTCATTTGATTAAAACTTATCTTAAAACCCACTTTTATTTAGCTTGTCAAAACTAAATCAAAGAACGAAATAAAATAATAATAATCCGAAGCTTTGGAAACAAAACTCGAGCACTTTTTTTTTTACATTACCTCCCACATTTAATGATTACTTTTCGTTATCTTTAGCAGCACTCAATTAGTTTTTAATTAAGGTAGTTTTAAAACAACAGCTCATTTTGTCCACTTGCAGTGACTCTCTAATGGCTTCCAAATCCTCGCACTGTGATTGGCTGTTGAGTGCTCCCGCTTGTTGTGATTGGCGTATAATTGAAGACCATTTAAGAGCTCGCATGCTAGTGCACGTCTAGCCTGCGTAGCGGCGCAATTGGGGTTTTTCGGGGGGAGGGGGTGGGGACTGGGAAGAGGGAGGGGGGACCTCTATTGAAACAGTGCAAAAAAAAAACACTCAAAACAAGTCTGTATGACAAAAAGCAAGACGGGGAACGTCTTGAATTATTCACTCCTAAAGAGACATGTATATATATACTTAAAAAAACACCAACAACCCGTCGTCTCGAGAGTCGCCAAGTATTTAAAAAACAGTGCTCTAAACTTGTTTAAAATACTAAGAAAAGAGAAGAGTTTGAGCTAAATCAAGGTATGTGTGATGTTGATAAAAGAAATATATTTTAATAATTCTTAGAGATAAAATCAACATGGAGTAATTTGTTTACGAAAAATATTTTTTAAGTTTTGGCAGCTATCAGGAAAAAAAATTGCGTTGTTTTCGCCCGGTTGAAAAAACGTTTATTAAACATCTACTTAAGATATGATTATTTGAAATACTAATCTTTAAAAACTAAATGTGAAGGGTAACCCACAGCTGCCAATTCATTCTTAGAAAAAAGATGTTACGAAATGCGAATATTACAAGCTAGTCAATGTTTACAGATGGTCAAAAAAAGGCTTTCGTTTTTCGTTTCTATTTTTACTCTGGTTTCAAAATCTGTTTAATCTTTTGCACACCGATATCTGAAAATAATGTTCATCATACTTTAAATCCAAATTTAAAGCCATTTAAAAGAAATAGCTTAAGTTTTAGTTCACTTGACTATATTTAAAACTGCCATTTCGTTATTCATTCTATTCGTTATTCATTAAAGACAGTTTCTGATAGATTTTCATTCATAGAGTTGAGCCTTTGTGATCGATCGAGGAAATACAAATTCGGTATTGACAACTAAAATTATAAACCGCTTGTTGTTGAGATGCTTTTGTAATCCGTATAAAGTGTAATAACTGCTTTCTTCAGTTCATGTCGTATAATCTTGCTTCTAGTACAGCTAGTACATATCATTCATTTGTGCTTATTGTTTTGATAAACTAAATTAAAATTAGAAATTAAAATCGTAAAAGAATTAAATTTCCTTAATCTTGGGCAGGATTTTTGGAAATTTTTTTCCCACCTGCACCATTGAAATTTTTTTGCCAATTCATAAACACGACAAACTTGTTAAACTATGCACACGTTCATTCATTGTTTTTTTTTTTTTAAGGATTTCACTCAATTTATTTTGAGAGGAAAAAGTTTGCGTGGACTTTTATAAAGATATTTAAAAGCTCTCTTAATGAAGATGTGCGGAGCTTGCTGTGTAATTAAGTTCAATGACTAAGCAAATATACTTATAGGAGCGACCTTCGCGGGCGGTTGCGTTACGATTCGCAATGCATTGTGGGATTTTTGCTCACAAAAACCAACAAATTCCCAACTTTTAATGAAAAAAATATTTTGTAAAATTGAGACATTACGTCATAGAGCCGAGTCTGTTGAGTCTATTTATTGAAAAAACAGGGCATGTTTTGACTTCACCGTCGCAAGAATCATATAGTATACATATAGGGAATTTGGTTTTGTTTCGAACAAAAACGAAACTCGTTGGTTTTTTTTTTTTTTTTTTTTCATTTCTTTGTTGAAGATTATCAATTCATTATCAATTTGTGAATGATTATATTACTGAAGATTAAAGAAATATCCTCCCTATTTATCTTCTTATTTCGCAGCATTTTCCAAATAACCTCAAGCAGATCTTCAACTATGAAGAAGTCGTGGTCCGAATTCGCATCGAACAGCACTCTTCACGGACTTCGCTACGCGGTCGGAGTCTCATCGTGGCCTCGTCGGCTTTTTTGGGTGCTCTGTATGTTGACAGCGTTCGGTGGGTACGTATATTTCGTTAAAGAGAGCATTGAAGAATTCCTCTCGAGACCCATCAACACTCACATCTCTCACGAGTATCCAAAAGATGGGATTTTTTTACCATCCATAACAATTTGTAATCATAACGCTGTCATGAAGCTCAAAACAGACATCGGATACGATGACAAGAGATTCAAAAAACTGAAACTTAACTTACCCGCCTGCGATATCGTAAGAAATATCAGCGGCAACCTCACATGTGGGCAGGCGCTAGTGTGTGCCTATCACAAACATGGACAGGACATCTTCGAAAACTGTGACCATAATATGGTAAACCTATTGCAAAATGCTTTGAACACTTCTTCCAGAGTTTTCGACCCAGAAGAATTCCTGCGAGTCTACGGCCATGACATCGAAACTATGATAGTAAACTCTTGCCATTTTTCCACACATCTCAATTGCTCTGCTAAAGATTTTCAGCCCATCATGACCCCCAAAGGACTGTGTTATGAGTTCAAGCCCAAGACAAAGGATGGAAAGCCACCCAAAGTCTATAACCCAGGTCTTGAAGGAGGACTCCGTGTTGTTCTTGACACCCAAACAAATGAAAGCACATTTGGTGACTTTTCTATGGGTTTTCTGGTGGTCATTAGTCAGCATGGTGAAGTGGCCAATCGGAATCGAGGATTCAGTGTTTATCCTGGCTCTAGCACTAGCGTAGTTTTGATGCCCAAAAAGGTAAGATATAATGGTTCCTTTATCACCCCTAAACTAAATCAGTCCAACCCCTCAAGCTCACCCGTTTTTGTTTAACCTCTTTAGTTTAAGCGCTTACCAGCTCCCTACCAAACCAACTGCTCTGAGAGAGATCTGCCTGGTTACTCATTATACACTAAAGGTGCTTGTTTTGCACAGTGTTTTAACAACGCCACCATTGCATTATGTGGCTGTAGATTACAAGGTGAACCAGGTAAGCTTGATTGATAAGTGTATCTTGAAACCTGTCGTAACCGACCACTGGTCGTACAACAGAGGTTCTGCCACCATTGCATTATGTGGCTGTAGATTACAAGGTGAACCAGGTAAGCTTGATTGATAAACGTATCTTGAAACCTGTCGTAACCGACCACTGGTCGTACAACAGAGGTTCTGCCACCATTGCATTATGTGGCTGTAGATTACAAGGTGAACTGGTCGTGCAATATAAACGAGTTAATCTTGTTCTTATTTAATATCATTTTTAAGGTTTCCCAAAGGTCAAAGTGTGCAGTATTCAGGACAACGAATGCACTCTTCGGGCCAAAGGTATCAGTAGACTAAACAACACTTGCGAAACTCTCCTGACCACCAGTAATTAAGGCACAAATACCACCAAAACGAGGCTAGTCGTTATTTTTGATTATTAAATTGGATCAAGTTGAGGAGCTGTAAACAATTCCCTGTATCACTTGTAATCCCATCAATTTTTGTGGGAAGAAATAAACTCCCCAAGCCAAAGGATATGTAACTGATAGGAAAATAAATATAGTTTTTCGTCACATTATTTGTTACATTTTCGTTCAATTTCAATTTGAATTTTCACAGAAAATACCAATATACCTGCCTGCTCGTGTTCAAAGCCCTGCAAAGATAAACGCTTCGAAGTACTAGTCTCCTACTCAAAGTTCCCTAATCAACTTGGCATCCCGATCATACAGAAAATATTCAAGCTTAACAGATCAGAAGAGTATATAAGGTAATAAAAAACCATGGAACTGAAAGTCGCTTTTTCGACAGCCCCTACTTCAAAATTTTCAGGGGGGCTTTCCCCTGGACTTCCGAGATTACCCCCACCCCTCCCACACACACACACTCCAAATTTCTTACTCTGTGGTCCCTGTTTACTATCCTTTTAGTCTTGCCAGAGGGAAGGGGGAATTGGCACCCAAGAACCCCCTGGATACAACCCTAACAGCATGCTTTTGTCATTTTGTATCACAGGCAAAACTTGGTGTCTTTACAAATCGGTCTTGCTGAATTGGGTTATGAGGTGGACGAACAACGTCCAGCATATGGACCAAGCAGTCTATTTGGTGAGTTTTGTAGGCAACATTTTGAAGTTTTTGGTTAAAATTGTGGCCCAAAATCTACTATTCAGAGAAGGAAAAAGGTCTGACAGCAAGCTGTAATTCTAGCCTTAATTGCTATAGAAGGGCTAAGCATTTTGCTGAGCATTTGTAAAAGATATTTGGTTACTAAGACTGTTATTTATCAAATCGATCAATAGACCTTTCCTGAATTCACTAGAGTGACCACAAAATAATTGGCTCCAAGTTGAGCCTGTTTGGACTAGATAAAATACATTATAAAATATCTGTTATAAATCTCGTTTTCTAATTGGTTGATGACATGCGCATTATGAGATCACACAGCACACACATGCATTTGTATTTTATGAGATAAATAAAAAACTTACTTGCTGTGCTGTGTGAAGTTGTAAAGCACTTGAGGACTGTCAGAACGCTTGGAAGTGTTGTGCTATGCGTCGTGCTTCTCCTAACGTTTCTCTTGTGTTCTGCCATTCGACCCTGCATGCTTTTTAACTGCACACAGCATGTGCATGTTTTTTGTTTTTTCTTCTTCATTAAATGTATGAACATATCAAGTCCAACCAAATGTGTCGTGGTCACTAAAGTGAATTCAAAGGTCTATTGGAAATAGAAAATATGAAACTACAAAAAAATAGCTGATGCTCTCACCAAACAAATTTAAACAAATAGCAACTACAAGAACAATCTTATCATAGCAAAATTAAATTGCAATCTTCTTTTACTTACCAATGTATTTTTTCTCATTCCTCCACTTTCCTTTCCATTCCAGGTGATATTGGTGGCAACATGGGTCTGTTGCTTGGCTGTAGTCTTCTCACAGTTGTTGAGTTCCTGGATTACATCTTTGTCCTGATCCTGAATAGACTAAAAGGTGACAAAAAGACTATTAATGATCTTGAAAATAATCAAAGTACTTCAACTATTGTGTCTCCTTGCTAGAAAAGAGAAGAGGAAGGCAGATAAAATAAAAGGCACAATTGTTGCAAGGAGAGGTTTACCAAGTAGATGATGTATGCAAAAGTGATATGCTATTTAGCATAGTTTAATATGAATGCTAAGGAAAAAGGAAGAAAAACTAAAATGAAGCATCCATGTCACAGCAGCATAAGTTTCAAATAAGTCAGGAATAACACCCAGGTGATTTCTCTTCTCTCAGGCTGAAGGAATTAGCCAATCAGAGAGCATTTTGTTTGTAGCTCAATGTTTCCTAGTTCTAGGTTTTTGGTTCGATTTATGACAGCTTTTGCTTGAAAATAAAGAAAGTAGAACTCATCCATGCTAATATTCACCAAATACCTTTTGGAAAAAGCATATTTCGTCGTTGTTGGTGGAAAATATTTCATTTTGACAAGAGATAATAGAAAACACTTGGAAATTTTCGCTGTGACAAACAATGCCACAAGTTTATAAGTGTTTCACTTTTGAGTATTACCCTTGCGAAATAAAGACTTCACATAAATACAGAATTACACTAGAACTTGCCATTTATTATTATTATTTAAATTTATGATTTTTTTTCTAATTATTCCTCCTTCCTCCTTTATTTTACATGATTTTTCAAAGAAATTGTAAGCAAACCTAATAAATATCTATTTACAATTTCATTTGCTGACAGTTTTTTAATTCTTATCTATTAATATTGTTACAATAATTTTGGATATCCAAATTTATGATATTAAATCAATAAAAAATCATGTATAATAGATCTTTCCCAAATTCTCTTGACTGACCACAGAACAATAGATTCAAGGCGAGGTTGGAGTAGACAATACAGTAAATGTATGGATTTGAAAACTCCAGTCGGGACTTGAATCTTTTGTTCTGTGCTCAGTCGAATGAATTCTGGAATAAATATGACTAATCTTGGACAAATCTCTGTACAATATTACTCTTATAACTATATTTACTGCTGCATCAGCTAGGATTGTCATGCAGACATTGACTAACATTATAGTCCTTTATAAATACTCTGTATGTTGTTTATAAATAAATGTATAATACTCTAATAATAAATATTTATCTATATATAAATATTAGTTAACATTAACAAATTTATATCCATATATTAACTTTACTAGGAATCTTTTCTTAAATGACTCGAAAAAGAAGCTACAATAACTTTATTTAACCTATAACATTGAAATTATGGTACTGTAGTCTAAACATCAACAGCTAGAAAATTTAAAATTTAAAATAGCTATGTTGCTGGGTATCTTCACAATGTTTAAATATTGTTACAGCAAGCAAGATCTATAGTATTCCCTGATGATGGAGGATTGTCCAAAAGCTTGGAGCATTGATCAGTAAAGATTTATTTATTCCATTCTTCTTTTCTGATATTATAATTTTGCTGGCTGTAACATACTGCAATTTTTCAACATTAGCTAGAAACTTATTTTATTTGTTTTTTCTTTTGCTTTAATGTTGAAGTATGAAGTATTCTAAAGATATTTTCTGTTTAAGTTTCCTTTCACAAACGAAAATGATGCCATCTATCCTGACAAGAATCAAAATCTACAAGTAAACAGTAAATTATTAATTTGTTTGCTTTCTAATAAAAGTTAAATTTCACAGGTTTAAATGGAATCACTGTATAGATATAGTCTATCTATCCAAAGTTGAAGACAAATATTATTATTTAACTTCAAAATTATTATGCAAACTTCTGTGTTTTCACTCAGAAATCTTTTAATGTTATATCAATAAGATTAATGATTTCAAGGCCTTATGTTATTATACATGAAATCTTATAAAACTGGTCACCTAGGTAACCAGTCTCTCTGTCTCACAATGTGACAAATCTTCATGTAAATTTATCTATAATAATCAGCTTAAAACAAATTTAAGTTTGTAAAATGAAACTGTTAAGTGAAAATGCCCTTTGGAATGTAAAGCTAAAGATTTGTTAATGTGTATTTGGTACTAAGTACTGATTTTAAAAGTAAAAACAAAAAAACTTCAAATTTCGACCTTGAAACAACCTCTGGGCCAAAAAAATAACATTATTGTTTTATGAAAGTGGAAGCATAAGAAGTTTCAGTGCAAGTGAAACTATGTATACAGTTAGGCATAACAAACAGGGCTCAAAATAACAGCCAGTCTATGTCCAGCCAAATTTTCTACTTGACCAGTCAACTACGGTTTTGAACAGAAATGTTGACCAGTCATATTCGAAAAAAAATAAAAATATTATATCATAGGCCAGACATCTCAGACCAGCGTATTTTGAGCCCTGAACCAAGACATCCTTTTCTCTGTTATATTAAAAGCTCTGGTCTTACCACCATTTGGAAAGTGTTCTGGTTTTCAAAAAGTGATCCTCTTTTCTCAGGTAATAAATATTTTTCTTTCAAGGGGGAAAGTGGTTCTGACAGTAAAAAGTGCTCTGGTTAAAACCAGCTAACCATGCTGGCAGCTACGGCCATGCTTCCATAGACAACAACCAGGAAGACTTATAAGTGGCAAATAAAGATTTATAATAAAGATCTTAAAGCTTTAAGTGTTCAAAAAACTTCATATCTTTTGCTCATTAATCACCTCACAAAGTGAGTGTCCTCCTCTTCAGCCTCTAATGCCTCCAGCAACCAATCAGTTTGATAATTGGTCTGCCGGAAACCATCATCATAGGTTATTTGTTGGTACTCTTTAAGTTTTCCATATTTCCTATCTGGTATCTTCAGCAGACATTGCAAGAGAACATATAGCAATGCATATACAATACATACACCAGCACCACAACGAAATACCACCACGGGACCATACTGGTTATAGAGTAGAGCGACACCTATTCCTCCCATGCCATGTCCTATTCCCCAATACACTACTGACATAATACCATTTAGGGTTCGCTCCATTCCTATTGGTGCAACTTCTGCAGCATAAGCTGAACATGCAGACCATACACATGTCATGGACAAGCCTTGGAAGAGTTGAACTGGAAGGATAAACCACTGGTTTGTGATGTAGGAAAAGCAGGCAAAATGGCCACTGTAAGCGAAGAGGGCTAGAGAAAATACCCAAGTATATCCACCCAAACGTATCAAATATTTGGAGAGAAATAGCATACAAAACTCAGAAAATGTTCCAATAACTATCATCAATCCCATGACTGTTATAGATGCTTTAATGTCTTGTAAATACCACATCATGTAATTTGACATCAATGACTCTGCCATGCCAAGTGCGAAAAGAACGGACATGATAGACAGCGCATGCACATCACAGCTGACAAACTTACATGTACGTCCAAATCTGTAAATCATTGAAGTTTTAGGCTCGTACACCTGCAGCATAGATGCGAAGAGAAATGCTGTGCCACCCAAGAATGCAAACAAGTAGAAGTGAATATAGAAACTGTTTTCCAAACCAAATGAACAATGATAATGACCAATCACAAGGATTATGAGGCTGGCTCCAAAGATCTCTCCCAATGATGTCCAAGCCTTGCTCTTTGCAAAGCTTCCTTTACTAAAATGCAAAAAATCTGCAAATATGCTATCGCTGATGAGTCTTACTGCTGACATGAAAAATTCTGCAAATGCTGTTATTATCAAAAGATTTCTGAACAACACATCCATGCGAAACCCAAAAATTAGAAAAATACTGCTCTCTTTTTCTCTCTGTAGTGTTTTTGTTCGGTTTAGTTCAAGGTCTGGTTGTTGTCTCTTGATTTTCGTTAAAACTTCTGTCTTATGCGACGCCTTGTGCAGACCAAGGTCATGACTCTTTGCTTCTTCTTCCACTCCAAATGCTAATGAGCGAACGTGAACCAGATGAAGAGATTTATTCCCAGCATGAAGCAAAGATGATTCGTTTTTAATTACTTTCTTTTCACGGCACACGTACTCCATAAAGTCAGCTTCCTGATTGTAAACAAAACTCACAGAAATGTTTAAAATAACGCCAGTTAACAAGAGAACAATTAGGAAGCATTTCCTCTTCGCGAGCTTCTCCGAGAAAATACACCACAAGAAAGCACTCCAGCACGAAATAAGAGACCTCAGACAGCCTAGAATTCCACTTTGAAAGGCAGTCAGTCCCAAAAATCGGAAATACATGGGTAGAAAAGGAATCATTGTAGTATAACAAGCTCCATAAAATACTCTAAACAGCTTGGGAGCGAGCAGAGTTCGGCTAAGACGAGACGGTGCTGCCCAACTAAAGTCGTGGATTTCTTCGCCGTCCATGTTTTGATTACAGAAATGCTGAACTATACGTGACTTTCAGTGTTGTCTCAACATTTTGTGAAGGTTGAGTGATTTGTGAAGTCTTGCATAAGGAAATAGTGGCTTTTGTTTGGGAGCGAAGAGATTTGTAAACGTGGCTTGTTCCGTGATCACTTGACCACGTGGAGGCACAGGGAGCCCGAGTTAGATAAAAATGGAAGATAAAATTCTAAAATTCCCTGGGTTCCACAGGTAGCCCAAGCTGGGTTTCTATGTAGCCTGAGTATCAGGCTCTCGGGAACGGGCATTCTTTCCTCTCCTCCTCCCACACCCGGCTAAATATGTAAAAACCTAGATCACTTTGACTTCCCGTAACTCCGCTCACTTTGCGAAGAGAGATCCCTTTTATATATGCGTTTATGGCGGAACTGCAGACCACATATCGTGCAAATCGATTGTAATGCGAGAGATGAGCCAGGGTTCGGGAATATTGGTCAGTATCAAGGCATTTTAAACCCGGTATTCGGTATCCGACAATATCTATGAATATAAAATATTCGTGTTTGGAATTTTTGGAGTATCCACTAACATATCTGACTTCCAGTAATAGTTATAGTTACATGTGAAAACAAAGAGTATTACCGTCATAGAGGGAAAATATCGAGTATACTGGAATCTCGCCCCTCCCCCTCCCCAAACCCAACCCCCATCCCCATCCCGCCAGGCCGGGTCTTCCGGTTTAGTTACAAAGCAAGGATTAGGTAGAGTTACATGATTTTTACACGATTGTTAAATTATTCCCCTCTTATAAATAATGAATGGTTGCTAGACAGATTACACAGATCTTTATATGATGCATACAACGTTTTTAAATGAAGATTATTCATTTCACACAAAAAGCTGATGTACTATCTGTCAAAGTTTCTCAAAATTGTACACCAAATATATATACAACAGATTGTAGCAATAAGAAACGCGAGAGTTATGTTGATTCCTCGAAAGAAATTATAGTTTTATATATTCCGGTTTAGGGCTTGAAAATATTATAAAATTAATATCTCGTCGATTCCCCTCTCATAAATAATGAATGGTTGTTTACTTAGGAAGACTACAAATCTTTATTCGTAACGAAGGTCAAGTAACTCTATTCTTAAGTGATCAAAAAAATTATTCATCAGTGAACCCATGCAGAAAAAAATAAAGTAGTTTCCGAAAGTTTTTCAGAGTTGTCAGTGAGTCCAGACGGAGAGAACCATGTAATATTTTGTACATAGCAATGGCAGTGTGATATTTAAGTCTCTGGATAGACAGAGACAGACAAACTGAGGGGGAGAGAGTGAGGAAGGAAGACTGAGGCGCAGAGATAAAAGAGAAAGAAAAACCGGCTAGACTGGATAGCTCGCGAGGAAAAAAAAAAGAAAAGAAAAGCAAAGTAGGACAGAGACGGACAGACAAAAGCGGATGAATCTTTAGCGGCTATAGAATAAACCAGCTTTTTGGACAAGTTAAAACTTGAACAGAGGGATATTATTATGACAAGAATAATCGAGAACAGCGGGTGGACTTGGAATGTCAATTAGCCCCGAAGTCAATATACTCTAGTTACTATGATGTTATTGCATAAAAAATTACTGTGTTCACGCAATTTCAGCTGATTTGCTATATTTATTCTAGATTAGTCCAAGTAAGAAAAGCCTGACAATGAACGAATTCTCTTGATCGCACCTGCTCCACAGATCCTGTCCAATCAAAACCATTTCGCCTGGGAAGAATGAGCGTTTAATTCTACTTTCAAACTTAGTTGGACTTCATTTGTTTTTAGAAAGTGTGGAGTTTGGGTTCGTTATATATTTGGTCGTATTTCAAGCGTTTGGTAAACCAGTGACTGAATTCTTTTCCCCCCGAGCACGGTGGAATGTAAAAAAACTACGAAAATGCAAGCAAGTAGTTTAGCTGCTTGGGGATTGATAATACTTTTCTTAAATTCAACTTTGAAGGTATTATGAAGTCAAATTCATGTAATCTCATTTCTTGAGTCTTTCTTCCGGTTTTTTTTTTTTTTTTTTTTTCTCGTACAGATGTATTTGAAAATCACGCCGGCAGCGCTGACTTTCTTGAATTTTGACATTGACATGTTTTTTAATTTTCCAGGTCCTTGCAACTTGTCCGTCCTACACAATTCCTGGTAAGTTTTTCTCTCTCTTTCAGTTTTGTAAATAAGTTTTTCAGTGCGAATCGAAAAACCGTGGGCACCCAGAAATAATTTAGAAATCGTTTATTGTTCGTTGAACAATTTGAAACGACTCTCTAACTACAAGAAGTTTATCTGACTACAAATCAGTCGAACTTCTTGTAGTTAGAGAGTTGTTTCAGACTGGTCAACGAACGATAAATGATTTCTGAAATATTTCTGGGTGCCTACGGTTTTTCGATTCGCATTGTAAATGTTTCGTGTATTACTTCAAAAAGTATGATATTTTTGAATATTTATTTGTTTATAAAAATGTAGCTCTCACAAACATAGAGTCACAGATTTTAGAAACTGAATGAAAAAATATATACCCTGTAGCATAGCTTCATATGTCTATTTTATTTTACCTATATTTTCGGCTTTACTGAACATCTGTAGACAGAGAAAGTTTGCATAGAGTTTCTTTACTAATTTTAGTTTATTCGGTCGGCTTTCGGCATGATAGAAGGCGGTAAGAGATGACAAGTTCATTGAGATATATTCTATTTGTCAAAACATTATTTGTTGATCAAAATTCATTTTAATCTTAAGCCAAATAACACCTGCATAGTATGATTTTAAAATCGTATCCATTATATTTTTCTGAAAATCTGAAAGTTTTCAAAGTCACCCGATTTGAGAACATTATTTAGTTCTTTGGAAACTTATTTTTTATTATGATAATGGCGGAAGCTGAATGTATTATGAATAAACAATCTGTAATGAGGGTACAGACGCAGTGACAACTTAGCTGACGACGAGATCGTGGCAAAACTAAGTGGTCTAAACACTCGTTTTCACAATAGACTTCATAGATTTCATTGTAACGTATTGGTAACGGAGATTACGAATCGCAAGTTAAGAACATATGTCTATTTGTCAGCAAATTTTACCCAGAGCTGTTCAATATTTTGCTTAGTTTGATTAGAGATGAGTAAAAGAAACAAAAGTTCAAAACAATATGAACCGGCTGAGAACGATAAGGAAAAAGCGACAAAAAGAAGAAAATTCTCAATAAGAAGGAAAAAGAAGATAAAACAAAGAAATTGACAAAGTGAAAAAAGGGAAGAAGAAAAAGAAGAAAACTGAAAATTTTAGTAGACAATTCTAAGAAGAAAGAAGAAAGAAGAAAGGAGAAAGGAGAAAGAAGAAAGAAGAAAGAAGAAAGAAGAAAAAGAAAAAGAACTGAAAAGAAAAAGAAAAAGAAAAAGAAGAATACCAAGAAGAAGAATTGAAAGTAAAAATTCTCATATCAGAAGTAGGCAAAGCTCTAGTTAGCTCAAACAATTTCCTTTGAAAATAATATCTTAATTAAAAAAACTCACTTGAAGACCCAAAATATTATGGCAAATTCGCTGTATGATCTTACTTGGATTCAAGCTGACACTCTTCAAAACAAAGCCGAACGTCTCAAAAGTGACCAAAATTACTAAAAAGGTTTTCTGTCTGATATTTTCATCTGAATCTGAGTACAAATTCGAGTATGAAAACCGACTATGATTATATTAATAGTTTAGTAAATTTTCTAATCAACTCGCGTCATGCAGTTACGTGCAGTTCAGTCCGCGAGTTTATTTTTTTCTAGTTTTTTTCCTTCTCAAATCCTTGAACTTCTTTCTTAGTCATCGCATTTTTCGGTATTTGGGGAAGCAGCTACAACAGAATTGTCTACTAGAAGTTTTCTTTACTTAGAGTAAGAAAGCAATATTTTAAAAGCAAGCATAATTATTGTGGGAGGCAGCTGCGGTGGGGAATTACGCCGACTAAAATCGTCTGATTTCAGTTATTCTTCAGTACTATACTATATATTGATATTGTAAAACAACTAGTAAAACCAAACTTAACTTTTACTTAATTTTGTCGTTGAGAAAAAAAGAGAAAAATAGGAATACGATGATTAAGGTTTTGACTTAACTTTAATTGTCTTACTGATGAATCATGACGCTCTTACCACTGAAAATCCTAGCAAACACGCTCACAAAAAACCATTTAATTTAATTTGGGACAGTGGGTTGGTGAAATTATTATGAGATGAGTCTGAATATAATAATTTAGGTGGTGTTATCAACAGTTGAATCCCGATAACTCGATCCTCCAAGGGAAATGAAATGAGTTCGAGTTCAGTTATTGGGATATGAGAATAAATTACCGTGTTTTTTTTTTAATATTCATTTTTATTCTACTATTTATTACACATTTAGGGTCGATATCCGTGAAATAAAGCCGTGAATAAAAACCATATCAGTGAACTGTATTTGATGAATATCCCCAAAATTTCTATACACGTGGACAGTATTTACTAAATTTTTTACTAAAGTTTTTGATTGTCAGCACACTCCCCAAAAATGGCGGGAAACTAAACTACCTGTAGTCATGCATGCAGTGCCACCATTTTGGATTTTGCTTCCATGGATGTTTCTGCATTCTTTGATTTTGACCGATTTTGACCTGTTTCTTTGATTCTTGTTGAAGATCTTTTGCCGGAATGTCAAGACTTTTATTCTTTTTAACTGGAATATATCCAAAATCAAATAAAATTCCAGCGAATTTTGATTTTGTTTGAACTTTATTTTTCAGAAAATTTAAAACGTCCCTTCATCAACGTAGCGAGCGCTACACAACAAGCTTCATGTACAGCTACAACAGAAGCTTCTGGATTTACGTGCAGCAAAGCTTTAGATGAAGACACAGCTACTGAATATAGAGTGAATTCAGGCGTGAATTCCAAAGATTCTTCATTAAACATAATCTTTGCTCGCAAATATCTCATAAATACTGTGAGAATTACCCAGCTACAAGGAGCAACGAACCAAATCGAGCAAATCAAGATTTCATTTGATAATGTCAACGATGTAGAACATGTGAGTATGACTACTGCCTCCTTTTATACCGTTTGCTTCACTTTGCATAGTTTTTACACAATAAATCTTACATTTGTGGATTAAATTTGTACATATTGTATTCACCATTATAAATTTTAAATTGCAAATAGTTAGAGCCCATCATTACCAGAACATTTTCGAAAGTATAGTAATTCATAGTTAGAAAAATCCTAATTCTAATTACGATTCGAAAGTTGAGTCTAATTCCTCGGGACTGAGAGCATTCTGTGTTCAATTATTTCAGTTTGCCAATGAAGATAAATTTAAAATCCAAGTTCTTTTGCCAACTTTTTTTCTTTTTAAGTAAAACTAAGGTAAGATTGACGTATACATTAGTAATGGCCTGGAAAAAATAAAGTCTAACTTCTGTAAATTCAATGTTTACACCCTTTACAGCCGCAGAATAAACTTGAATTTTGAATTCTAACATTCTAATTATAAAGGTAAAAAATTATACAGCGGATAAGTATTGTTTAAAAAAGCAATATAAATAAATAGGAATAGAAAACTTTTTATTTGAGTTTATGTTGTCACATTTGTGTTAAATTTGAAGCAATTTCTATGAAGTTTTAGCAAAGAAATACCACAATCTTGACTTGAAGTTTACCAAAGCGACTTTAGGAATTAAGCTATTGAATAATTTATTTGGTAATGTGGGCGAACTAGTAAACTAACCCTTAATAATGAATAGAGTACCGAAGTGTGACGTCACGAAAATAATTATTTTGCTTTTGACAATTTTCGGTCAATTTTTAATTCCCATAAAATTTGGCGTGTTAACATCTTTTTTGATGTTCTATCGAAATCGAAGATCGAAATTATAATACGGTCAAAAATCATTTTTATGACGTCATCACTTCGGTACTCTATTGCCCGATTTCATTGACGTCACAGCTTGTTTACATGGACAATCGTTCGGGATGTTTAGTGTAACATTAATTTTAGCTGCTCTCACTTTCCACAAAGAGAGCATAAATATTTATGCTCTCTCGTTTCCACTATATCAAAAGCCAAATTTTATTGTGATTTAATTTGTTTTGCTGCTTGCCCCCTCTGGTGACCATGATCCTTAGCGTTAAAACAATAGATTGTTTTGATGAGACGTCATAGTGGAAACCCCGGAAAAAATTCCGACAAATTCTGCAATTTCTGAGTCCAGGAATCAAACCCGAGACCTGGCCAGAGGTGAGAGGCGAGTGCCACTAACGCTACCCTATCCTTGATTTTCCTTGAGGCTAAAAACGGAAGACGAAATTACACGAAGTTAGCTGGAAAACTCTGTAGCTCTGATTAATGAATACTCACAAGTTGAATGTATTGTAATATCAACAAAGCAGTACTTCGATCACCAAGAGTCAATTAGTCACCCTTGCGGGAAATCGTTTCATCTTTCATTTTCATCTTATTTGAGCCGAGATTTCGTAATTAACCGAACTCACGTTCAATCTGCAGTCCACGACCATTCCAAATTTTTTGATAAGAACGATTTGTCGATTCAAAACTAACAGTTATTCTTGGAGTTATAAAGCATCTATGGGTTGTTTAAAGGCAACCCTCAAAAATTCGAACCCAGTATTTCATTAAGTAAGAAATTGTTGATGCATTCCTGGACCGCTCTCTCGTGCGTCCGAAAATGGGCTAACAGTAAGCACCTCAGCAAATAACAGGTTTTTACACGATTCGCTCGAATCAAAGAGTTCCGGACAGGACTGCGCAGTGCAGTAAATATGGTAGCAGGGTTTGTCATCATTCATTCATTCCCATTCATTCATAAACACACCAGTAACGAAAATCTTTTATGCGGACATAAATGAGTGACACTATTTTAAGGCCAGAGATTCTCAAAGTTTACAATCATTTTTCTTCCACAGATAAATTTAACAAAAAACGCAGCCTCACAGGCCAAGCCAGAAGCGTTCTCGTTCAGCGAACGCCTCACAAAAACAATAAAATTAACGATCTTGACCCTGCATGATGGAACTACGGGGCATGGGTACAAGTCGATAGAAGTAACCAATGGGATGGCTTCTAATGGTAAGTAATGAGCAAACAGGTTTGTCGAGATCTGTGTAACCGGTTGTTAACGATTGCGTTCTAGTCTTGGAGAAAAACAAATTCCACTTTAAAGATTTTTTCAGTATCTCACTCAGTGATAATCAAGATTTAATGATTAAGGGGGCGGATCCAGAAATTTGCAAGGGGGGGGGGGGGGTGTTCAAAATAAAAAAAGTGACAATATAGTGACATCCTTAATAATCCTGATCTGATTTACAACGCTTCTCAGTTGAGCTTGGAACGACCGAAGTTTTGTTACGAAGTTTTGTCGTTGAAAAATGCATGTTGTCAGGGGCAACGTCAAAAGTATTGCATCATATAGTGTGGGAAAAATTCACGAGCTTAATATGCCACCGCGGTGACGACGTCAGTATCATGCTTGCTTCCTATTGAATACTTTTAACGTTGCCCCTGACAACATGCACTTTTCAATGACAAAACTTCGGTCGTTCCAAGCTCAAATGAGAAGCGTAGTAATTGATTTGTACTTAGATTTATTTAGGGGGTGTGGTCTATTGCGCCAATGGACACCCCCTGGATCCGCCCCTGTGATATGTAGTAGAATATGTCGTTTATAGCTTGCTTTGAGAGTAATTTAGTATTTTGACTGTTTATACCACTTTCCCAAACTATGCTCTTCTATTGTTTTTTTTCTTCTTTCTTCTAAAAAATTTCTAAAAAAAATTTTAATGTTATTACTATCGGACGTTGCTAAAAACTTTGAGGATTTGATAAATAGTTTTTCAAAGACATATATTTTCGCTATAACTCTTTAAACAGGGAACTTAAACCAGCTTTAAAATTTGATCATGATATCACAACACAAACAAGGAATAAAAAGCTCTAGAACCTGTTAAATTCTCTAGAAATTCATAAATATTTTGAATTAAATCTAGACCTCAGCAATAAACAGGAAACTTTAACTAGCTTCAACTTAAATATTAATGTAAAAAATAAATGAAAATATTTTCGAAAAGTCAAGGGTACTATATGGTTCCTCCAATGAAGTTATTGTTTTTTTTTTAGACAAACTTTGTGATTACCTGACCGTGTTGCCTAGCAACACATCTAAACACGTAGGCGTGTACTCGGATACCGCTGTCTTTAGTATCGTAGGCTTGGAAGCCCACGCCATCTTGTCAACATCAACATCTTCGTCGTCACCTCGCTATGTCTTAAGATTTGGGGCTGTTACGAATACTAAAGTCCAACTTGACCGCTACGGGCCACCTGGAGCCGACGCATCCAATGTCTTAGAGGCAGCCACAGTACTGAGTGCAGCTGACTGGAAGATGTTCAGTATTGACTTTAGCTCGACAGCTGTAGCACTGATCATCGGGGACGACCTGCTGTTAAAGCATGATGACGGAGCGAATCGTATTCAAATCAAATATGTCTCATTCTACAATCCTGGAAATACAAGCATCAAAGTTCATTACTGTAATAGAGAAGGTATGGTTACTACTGGAATCTCTTTTTATATCGTTATTCCCACTCATGCCCAACCACTGAAATGAAGTTTAGTGGTGTAGTGCTCACTTAATGCGATTTAAAGCGACTGAACGCGACTTAAGGACCAGGGATAGGCCTGTAACAGGATCGCGGGGTGGGAGGGGAAGTTCCTGACAAATCCACAAGAATTACCTCTGATATAAGCCATCGAGAGGCTTTGTTTAGTCGTTAATTGAAGGAGGCAGGTCGCCCTCTTTGACACCTATTCTCTACACCCATTCTCTACACCCATTCTCTACACCCATTCTCTACACCCATTCTCTACACCCATCCTCTACACCCATTCTCTACACCCATTCTCTACACCCATTCTCTACACCCATTCTCTACACCCATTCTCTACACCCATTCTCTACACCCATTCTCTACACCCATTCTCTACACCCATCCTCTACACCCATTCTCTACACCCATTCTCTACACCCATCCTCTACACCCATTCTCTACACCCATTCTCTACACCCATTCTCTAGAACCATTCTCTACACCCATTCTCTAGAACCATTCTCTTCACCCATTCTCTACACCCATTCTCTAGAACCATTCTCTTCACCCGTTCTCTAGAACCATTCTCTTCACCAATTCTCTACACCCATTCTCTACACCCATTCTCTAGAACCATTCTCTTCACCCATTCTCTACACCCATTCTCTAGAACCATTCTCTTCACCCGTTCTCTAGAACCATTCTCTTCACCAATTCTCTACACCCATTCTCTACACCCATTCTCTGCACCCATTCTCTGCACCCATTCTCTTCACCCATTCTCTACACCCATTCTCTACACCACCGAACGACACAGAATTCAAGGTTTTGATTTTGATCTTTCATTTCGTTTCAGTCAAATGCTACAAAGATGCGAGCCATTTTTGGCCTTTTGACAAACCAACCGTAGCAGACTTGATCACAGGAAAGACTTTAACAAGCGAAATGAAGTACATCAAACCAGGCCCAACGTTTAATAGCATCACAAGTGCAGCATTTAGCCTGACAAACAAGTAAGTCTAACGAATTATCGTGGAAATGTTTCTGCGCAAATTATGACATCAAATAATAGGTGGGTAGGTGGGAAGAAAAGTATGATAGGACAGGAAAGTAGTTTTCAGTGGGTAGTAGATCATAACGAGGTAGGTAGGTAGGTAGGTAGGTAGGCATGTAGGTAGGTAGGCATGTAGGTAGGTAGAAAGGCAGGTAAATAAGAGGTAGTAGGTAGGTACTGTAAGAGGCAGTCGTTCAGGTAGGTATAGGTAGGTAGGTTGATAGGTAGGTAGGTAGGTAAGTAGGTAAGTAGGTAGGTAGTTAGGTAGATAGGTTGGAAGGTAGCCAGGCAGTTAGGCAGTCAGGTGGGTAGGTATAGGTAGGTTTTAGGTACAGGTAGATATATGTTGGTAGTTAGGTAGTTAGCATCTAGGTTGGAGTAATTCAAGTTCTATAGCGACACGTAGTTAAATACTTTTGCATACTTGTACGATAGAGTACTATATTTACTT
>JALHLI010000009.1:5164491-5296991 GCA_023349425.1 Anthopleura sola | reverse complement strand
GTTCTCCATACTAATGCCTTCTCTGTCTCTCTTATTAAAGTCTAAATACCTTACCACTAATACCAGATGTTTGCATTTGAACGAAAGAGCATAAAATTTCGATTACCCTTATTACGTCTTGATACCACTACTACCAGAATCCTTTCCGTAATTCAGGGGTTCCTTTTGTTGGACTCTTATGAACGCCATCATCTTACGACTCCCAAAGGAGTTCAAACATTAAAACAAGAAAAATAATTCAATCTAAGAGGATTCTGGTGGTTGTAGTGGCAAGACTAACTAGACGTACCGGATGTACAAAAAAACTAAGCGCGAAAAGGATTGTTGTTGTAATTCGAGCCGCCCTTGTTCAAGTCAAGTCAAATATCTCGCGGAATTCGAGGAGATGGATGGCAAAGATTTGCTTCAATATTTTATGTCTCTAAATTCTTGGAAACACGTGTTTTTGTATTGGGACGAGACTTGGTGCTAGGGCCGCTTGGCTAAGCATAGAAGCGCGCTTTGATTGGTCGGTTCATGCAGACACTGGTAATGATGTGAATGGTGAATTTGCATAGCGGGATTTAGAATTAAATTTAATCGACAGATTTAATTCCATTCTCACCTCTGCCTTTCAAATCCTAGGAACCACTGAACCACTAGAGCCGAACTTTTAATGATAAAGAATAAAATATACTTTTTTCTCAGTTCCCTCGCTGGAAGTAGGTCACTTCTCGAGTATAATTGTGCCGTACGATTTATTGAAAGCGTCGTCCGATGTTGGTAACACGATACACAAAGGTCAACTGATGTATGATGATGGTTCTGCAGGATCAGGTTGGTATCCCTCAATATCATTCATATCATATCAAAACCAACATCTGATCTAAGTTAGGGCATGGCTAACTCACAGATAGAACCCTGAAACAACCTCTAAGCTGATATAAGTCAGGGCATGGCTAACTCACAGATCGAACCCTTAAACAACCTCTCGGCTGATCTAAGTCAGGGCATGGCTAACTCACAGATCAAACCCTGAAACAACCTCTGGGCTGATCTCAGTGTTGCGTGACGACCCTAAAAACGGCTGCGGGGGAGACTACACAGATGACAAATCTTTTATCTTTGTTTATTAGGTGCTTGGCAGCCATCATATACAACTCCTCCCACGTACATTGAGCTCGACTTCGTAATGGGTCAGCCATTAGCCAAGACCATAACACAGGGTGGTAATAATATACTACACTGGGTGAAATCCTATACACTATCATACAGCTGGGATGGGCAGGAATGGACTGATTATAAGATCAATGGATCTGTATATGTAAGTCAACTTTCTCAATAAGCCAATTCACAGTTGAAGAATCGTTATCAGTGCGCATGCCATTTTATCCCGAATTTCTCACCTTCTTTTGTTTGTTTTTAATTAAACAAAAGAAGGTGAGAAATTCGGGATAAAATCGCATGCGCACTAATAACGATTCTTAAACTGTGAATTGGCTTATTATGTATGGGTCTTGGTCCTCTATAGACCCCTTGCATGTGACGTCAAAGCAGCTCAATTTGGAGGCAAAAACAAAATAATATCAATCTCCTGAAAATTGGAAACCTAATTTTTTGTCCTCCAAATTGAACTGCATTCCGAAGTGCCGCAAGGGGTCTATTTAGGATGTTATGGCTGAACAAATAGATTATATTGTGGATGCCTCGATTTCTTACTGTTTTGCACATTACGCCAATACAATGATCCATAACTGACAAATTCCATCACAAGTGATAGTCGCTAACGTGACTAGATGCGTGACAGCAAGTTACCCTCACGCGTGACAGCAAGTTACCCTCTCGCGCGACAGCAAGATACCCCCCACGCGTGACGTGAGGTGAAGGTTATCTTTAGCCATCTATATATTATTGACTGTTTTGTTTTAGCATTTCATGGCAAATTCGGACAGCAACAACATCGTCTCGCATTCACTCTGCCCCAAAATCGAAGCAAGACTTTTACGCTTCCATCCTATCACCTGGAACACCAATATAGCTATGCGCGTTGGAGTCATAGTAGACGGAGATGGTGAGTATATTAATGAGAGATGGTGAATATTGATTTATGTTAGTAATGCTAACATTAAGATCATAGATCATAGATCTCATAGATCCGCCATTCTTTGGGCTTAAATAATGTTCGAGGATTTAAAAGGGCGTGGCCTCCTACACCCTTGTATATCCACCACGACGTGAATCGTATTCCCAAGGGAATAACATGTAGTTTAAAATGTAAAAACGTTATGCCCTAAACTGAATGAGTTCATCAAAAACCCACCTTACAGTATGATTGGCTAACCTCGACTGTTTTTTGAAAGCCGAATATTGAATTAATATTAGAAAATCTTATAAATCAATCCTCGTATTTCATTAACAGCCGCGGACTTCAAGGGCTGCTACAGCAGCACCTCAATCGACCTAACAAAACCAATCAGCGATATCAACCCGGACGAACTGCACCCTGGGAAGTGCGTGACGTCATGCGCCTTCCAAAGTGCAAAGTACGCAGGACTGTCGCACGAGAACCGATGTTACTGTTTCGACACGTTGCCTAGCAATGATGTTTCAAAACGTAAATGTAACGATCCATGCAACGGAGACCCTTCATTCAAGTGTGGAAGCCTTTTCTATATCAACGTCTATGGAGTACGGCAATCACTCACTACTGATTTCCCAATTAGCATGCCCAGTAAGGTGAAGCTGTTGACGCCCTTCAAGGTTACTTCGTCAGTTCATCATAGGTTCTCTGTGGATTTTGGCGAGGGAGTCATTCTTAGCACCAACAGTTCCGAAATTGCATATTTTGCGACCAACGTCCATAAGAAAACGGTAAGGAACTGATCATAACATCAACGCCAAAAATATAGTTTATTGAACCCTGAAACGAACTCAGGGCTGATCTAAGTCAGGGCAAGGCTAACTCACAGATCAAACCCTGAAACAACCTCTGGGCTGATCTAAGTCAGGGCAAGGCTAACTCACAGATCAAACCCTGAAACAACCTCAGGGCTGATCTAAGTCAGGGCAAGGCTAACTCACAGATCAAACCCTGAAACAACCTCAGGGCTGATCTAAGTCAGGGCAAGGCTAACTCACAGATCAAACCCTGAAACAACCTCAGGGCTGATCTAAGTCAGGGCATGGCTAACTCACAGATCAAACCCTGAAACAACCTCAGGGCTGATCTATAAGTCAGGGCAAGGCTAACTCACAGATCAAACCCTGAAACAACCTCTGGGCTGATCTAAGTCAGGGCATGGCTAACTCAAAGATCAAACCCTGAAACAACCTCAGGGCTGATCTAAGTCAGGGCAAGGCTAACTCACAGATCAAACCCTGAAACAACCTCAGGGCTGATCTAAGTCAGGGCATGGCTAACTCACAGATCAAACCCTGAAACAACCTCAGGGCTGATCTAAGTCAGGGCATGGCTAACTCACAGATCAAACCCTGAAACAACCTCAGGGCTGATCTAAGTCAGGGCAAGGCTAACTCACAGATCAAACCTGAAACGACCTCTGGGCTGATCTAAGTCAGGGCATGGCTAACTCACAGATCGAACCCTGAAACAACCTTTGGGCTGATCTAAGTCAGGGTATCGCTACTCACAGATTGAATTGAATATACTTCCTTCTACAGTACTGCTCAAATGTAACTTATCATGTCTCGTATCGCGAGAAAATGTTCTCGTATCGCGAGACGAGTTTATTTGTAGGTGTAAACCTGAGACTCAAAGTCCTTGATTGATGTTCCCTGGGAAACATGGACTAAATAATTCCCACCCCCCCCCCCCCCTTCACATGCAACCATTGTTTCTCTTGGGGGTATCACGTGACTTACTTGACTCTGGTATGATCACGCGACAGGTTGTTGCAGACACGTGGACAAGTAAGTATGGAACTCCAAAGCAGCTTAAAGCTGTCAGGGAGCTAGAAGTCCAATGGTACCTGAATGGATCCAAGATATCATACAATAATATCGTAGAATCTGGTTCGACTTTCTCATTTAACATCACTGTGAATGAAGGCAGTGAACTAAAGATACTGCAAACAAAGAGTAATGGAGAAAAGCAGCTCTACAGTATCCCTGGTAAGTAGAGACTGTCCAGGCTTCCAGCTGAGTTGATCGCCTTCCCCGAAAGGAATTATGGGTCACTATTTTTGGTTAGCATTTTTCAAGCATTTTCCCAGAATACAATGTAGATTTTTCTTGTTGATCGAAATAAAATTCCGCCATGAGTTCGACTAGCGTTTACGATTAATTTAAAGAAGGAAGAACTTGTATTTCATAAATTCTCTTGGCAGAATAGTGGGAAATGCTAATCAAAATAGGATGTCGAATCCTCAATTCTGATTGGTTGACCTTTAGTTTGTTCTGAAGGTCAACTCAGCTGGTTAGGAGACTTGAATAATATAGAAAAGAAATGATGAATGTGGCATGTAGTACGGACCGCTGAGACGGGGGGGCACTTTTTCTTTTGCATATTAGTCTCATATTTTCCAATCTTAGCCTCTTTTTCCTTATTAGTTCTTACGTGATTTAAACATGAACTGAAAATGTTTGACTCTTTTGAAATTCCGATTCTTTTCATTGAAACATGTTCAATTTGATTGAAATTATAACAAATTTGCCAGACTTACTTATCTTGAGTTGCTTTCTTAAATGACAAAATATTTTCTTGCTAATTCAATTAAACTTCAAAACTTGCCCCAGTCTCTTGCTTATTTCTAAAGTGTCCTATTAGTCACGCGTGACATGAGCTTGACACGTGACTTTGATATTTCATGTCACGTGACTTCGAACTGGTTGACGTACGTATTTATATCATTATTAAATATATTTTCAGATGCTTTGGTACTAACGACTCTTAAATTGGATTCCACTGTGACGACCATCACGCCCGGCTCCAGTAGTCAGGACAGATTTTTTGTCCTCTCGAATAGTGTATTCAAGAATAATGGTATACTGAAAGCTTTCACTGTTCATGTGCTGACGCCGGGGTACATCAAAGTACAGGTATGATTGACGTGATGTCACATGATGATGATGACGTAATGTCACATGATGAAATTTAACGTACTGTCACATGATCACATGATGTCACATGATGAGAATTGACGTACTGGCACGTGGTCCCATGATGAAAATTAACGTACTGTCACATGATGATGTCACATGATGATGATAGACATAATGACATGTCACATGATCACATGATGAAAATTAACGTACTGTCACATGATCCCATGATGATGTCACATGATGAGGATTGACGTACTGTCACATGATCACATGATGATGTCACATGATGATGTCACATGATGATGTCACATGATGATGTCACATGATGAGGATTGACGTACTGTCACATGATCACATGATGATGTCACATGATGAGGATTGACGTAATGTCACATGATCACATGATGAAAATTAGCCTACTATCACATGATCACATGATGATGTCACATGATGATGTCACATGATGATGTCACATGATGATGTCACATGATGATGTCACATGATGAGGATTGACGTACTGTCACATGATCACATGATGATGTCACATGATGAGGATTAACGTACTGTCACAGATCACATGATGTCACATGATGATGATTGACGTAATGTCACATGATCACATGATGAAAATTAGCCTACTATCACATGATCACATGATGATGTAACATGATGAGGATTGACGTACTGTCACATGATCACATGATGATGTCACATGATGAGGATTGACGTACTGTCACATGATCACATGATGATGTCACATGATGAGGATCGACGTACTGTCACATGATCCCATGATATCTTTGGCGCCGATATTTGGAGCTTGCGCAGTCACTCGACGAGTAGTTTTTCCTTGAATTTATATTATTTTACAGCAGATTCTGCATCAAAAACAGAATGAAATTTCACAGCTTTTTGATTTTCAAATATCTGCGCAATCGCTTTAGGGTTATTTTTGCAAGTAATTCTGCTCAAAGTTTATGTTTTTACAGCAAATTTAGGGGCAGAAAATAGCCAATTTTTTTCTGGTGTTTGATTTTCAATTTTCTGAGCAGCCATACATATTCCACGTGTAATTTGCTCAGAATTTTGTTATCATAAATCAATTTCGCTGAAAAAGAGGGTGGAATTTTTCAGCTTTTAATTTCCCAAGGAAACGAAATATTTTCTGTCGATTCTTTTAGATTCTCCGTCCCGTGTGTATTGCAGAAGACGAGACCACCTACTGTTATTCCACTGGAACATGCCGCTCATCTGTGTCCAAATGTGACTTCACGCTTCCAAGCAGCAGCCCATCCTGCTCCAATGGAAGCCTATTCTGCGCTTCTACCACCATTTGTACACAAAACAATCTAGTCTGTGGAGCGGGACAACTTGCCGCCAATGTTACTTTATGGCCCCAGTACGAGGTCGTACATGAAGTATATACTTACCTCAATAAGGGACAACAGTTGTTCCTCGCACGAAATGCAACAAGTACCAAGGACTTTGAAGTGCGAACCGGCGACCTTCCAGCTATCGCTTTGCCAGCCAGTCAGAGCGCAGAAATTTCTATTATCAAAACTTCGACGAGAAACCATTATCAAAGCAATACAATCTACAAAACCCAGGATCTGTTCCAATCCTCTAGTCTGACGTCCAATGTTGATTATCCTAACTTACAAGCAACGTACATAGTTCCGTCGACTTTTACTCTCCTCGACAACTGCACCGCAGGCACTTACAAGGATGTGTTTAATTTCTCTAACTCCTTTAGCTACGAGATAGTGACTGCTAATTTCTTATGTGTTGAGCGAGTACAGAATGTCACGTGGATCCATGGCTTATACCTAGCTGTACGCGTTCCTAACAACATTACTGTCCTGCCTCATCCTGGGAGTAACGTCACGCATATGATTGAGTATGGTAACGCAACACTAACTTACCACCATGAACGAGTTGATCGTAACATTACGTATAATATATCTTTTAACGACACTGGGAATTATTCTCTGACGCTGTCAGCTTTTAACTTACTTGGACTTGAAGCCAAGAGATGTTACGTGATTGTCGTTGAGAGAATAGTGGCGATGGATATCATAAAACCGCCAACTACGATACACAGCTATGTCACGCAAATTCAATGGACGGTTCATAATGGAACCGATGTGCAGTGTAACGCAACTATGGGAGAGGGGACCTTTCGTCAGACTGCGCTAAGAAGTCTAAACGGCATAGAAATGTTGACTATGAATTATACTTATCCTCTCGCTGGTGAATATTTTTTCAATCTAACCTGCTTCAACCCTGTCAGCAGTCTGTCCAACTACACACTTGTTGTGGTGGAGCTCCCAGTTACTGGGCTAACAGTCAATGTCATTCACGCCGCAAGAGACATCGAAGTAAATGAGACGGTAGAGGTTGTCGCAGTCATCACCCAAGGAACAAACCCTATAGCTCTGATCGACTTTGGAGATGGGACTTCAAACTTAACTCGTTCTCTGAAGAGCTTCAAATCTTACCCAACATGGGGAATCTTTACATTGAATGTAACTGTATACAACAACATCAGCTCTATGAATTATTCTGTGGTTATCCAGGTCCATAAACCAGTATTCCCAATCAATATCACACACATCACGACCAAAGATACGAACTTCTCGGACCCAAGTCCATTCATGATGAACATTTCGTCCGGGAATGACTTCATTTGTGACTGGGATTTTGGCGACGGTGTTGTTAGGCGAGGAGCTAGCAACTTCAGCACCTTAGGAAGTCTGGTTTACTATACTTACAACTTGGACACGTGCTTTAATGGCAAAGCTAACTGTAGTAACCGCCTCTACAATCATCAGAGAGTCTTCACCGCTTGTGTCTATCATCCTATAACAAATTTGACCTTTCTTGTTCCTTCTGCCCATCCGCACAACCTAGATATGGCTGTATCTTTCCAGGCAGTGCTTGGAACTGCAGTCAGTTATAATATAACATGGAAGCATCTTCTAGGGAATCCCACAAATATCATCGCTACGGTTTCCGCTGACACAAAAAGTGGAAGTGCGGCCATATCTCAGGCTAATTTCCCTGGACTCGGGGTATACATTGTTGAACTAAGCGCCATCAACAAAGTTACCTCAAAAGTTGTAACAAAAATTGTCAATGTGGAAATTCCGATCTTAAATCTTTGCGCTCAGGCCAGCCATGTTTACATCCAGGTCGGCCATCCTGTTCACTTTTATGCCTCTGCTGATGCTGGTTCTAACGTGACAATAACTTGGGACTTCAAAGATGGGTCCAACCAGACCGAACTATGCAAAGGTGATACTCTGCGGTTGACGGGCAATAATGTGAGTCACTCGTTTGCGCATCACGGTATATACAGGATATTATTGACCGGAGCCAACCCCTTGGGTAGTCAAACAACTATGACTGTCATATATGTTCTTTACCCAGTACAGAACCTCGTAATTACTACGAACAGTCCACAAATTATCCCTTTAGGACAAACATGGTTCACTCTTACGGTCCCTACCGGAGCCCATCCACCGACAAACGCGACCATCGATGTAGACTACGAGCTTAATGGAGTGGACAGGAGTATTCTTTTTGGAGTCAACCAAACAAGTAATTTCTCGAAAATCATCACCGTCCCGGGGATATACTTTGTTAATTTAACAGTAAGGAACGAAATAAGCTCCCAGCAACTTAATACGACCATCGATGTCCAGAGAGAGATCAAAGACTTAGTGGTGACTCCTGCACATACTGCAGGGGATGTAGGATTTGGCGCACCGGGGAGAGGACCCGCAAAGAACGTATTTCCAATGGAATATCCAATAAGGTTCAATGCTAGCACCAGTGATGGCTCAAACTTGACTTTCTTTGTCAGCTACGGCGATGGAGGAACAAATGTCACCCAGTCTTATAACACCACTTACTTCTATCCTAACAAGGGAACCTTCATTGTCACCGTCATAGCCAACAACTCTGTCAGTCAAATGAAATATAACACAACGATCGTTCTGATGGACAGCAACGTAAATCTAACTTTGGATAATGACAGTCCAACGAGGTACACGGATTGGACAGCCATCACTATCCTTTTGGATAAAATTGGAGATGATGCCTGTTGCCTCGTGGACCTAACGAATAATACTTACAAGATATATAAAGACAAACCCACCACAGTCTGCAGACCCGACTGGGCAGCTCTGACAACCGATCAACAAGTCGTCCAATCAAAACAAAACGTTTCTATCACTTTCTCGTTTAAATTTTGGCAGTTGATTTACTACTGGATCAAGACGACTTGTCATAACACTGTTTCTTCCCTTGAAGAAGGGAAGTGGGCCATCATTGTTCCATTGCCGTGTAATTTCCCTTCAGTAGAGATTCGAGATTTGGGCAGATCGTATTTCAAACCAACGCGATTTTATCGCTCAGAGAGTATCAAGACACACTCTGATGCTCTCATCGTCTGCTATGCCTCAAGAGAAGCCCAATTTGAATGGGAAATCAACGAAGTGGACTCCTTAAACAATAGGCGCAGGGTTTCTGAACTGTCTATAAACAGCACAACAAATCGTTCTATCTTAGTACTCCCTGAAAGATCTCTCCCTTATGGGATCTATCTGCTTCAGGTGAATGTCAGCATGGTGGGACTGCCTCTGGTATACACGGCTCGCACGGCATACGCGGAGATCATTCCATCGCCTTTGCAATGCTTTGTTTATGGTGGCAACGGATGGTCACAGTCTATATATCGTGATATCATTCTCAATGGTGGATTTTCCTACGATCCTGATGAACAAACCTCGAACAGCACAGCAGGAATCCAATTTTTCTTGTACTGCAAAAAGGAGTATAGCAATTACACCTTTCCAGATAATCCCGTGACAGATGCAGCAGAGCTGGCCACCGGTGGCGGTGGATGCCTCAACAGAGAAGCAGGGTTCGCCTCGAAGGATTTGAGTATCAAAACTTATGATAACGGTACTTTCAAAGTCAATGATTCGCTACACTTCCGACTTTATTGTTTGAAGGACTTTCGATTGGGATTCTTTGATGCTTTTGTCAAGATTACGGAAATAGATCCGCCCCATTGTGCTTTAACGTAAGTATAGTACGAGTTGAGAACTAAGGCACTAGGCCGTGTGGGATAGGCTCAGAGATAATAATATGCGTAATGGATAATGCTCGCAACTTATCCATTACGCATATTATAGTACGAGTTGTTTAGCTCGAGTAAGGAGGGGCTGGAATTCCTCGTGCGCATCTATAACAAAATTTCAAATTTCATCGACACCCCTAAACAACCTCAGGGCTGATCAGAGTCAGGGGACAGCTAACTCACAGATCGAATAGGCAATGTGCATCGAAGCTGACAAAGCACTCTGGGAAAGTGAGTTCTTTAAAAATGTAACAGGGAATTCAAAGGAACTATCAGAAAAAAAATTACTCTGTTATTTTGGTCTGCTGAAATCCTTTTATTTCCATAGAAAATATCGAAGGAAAAATTGTCAGATGAATTTTTAGAGAACCCAAAAAAGCTTAAGAACTCACTTTCCCATCATGCTTTGTGCTATAATTTCGAGCTCATGCACATTGGCTATTGGACTCTCGCTTATTAGGTTTTACGGAGGAAAACCGGAGAATCTGGGGAAAACCCTCTAATCAAAGCAGAGACCTGACAAGCTCTACTCGCATGTGATGATGAGTCCAGGAATCGAACCTGAGACCCCAGAGATGAGAGATGAGTGAACTACTGCTACACCACTCCTATTGCACACAGGCAAATGTAAAAAGACGTATCCATTGCGCAATGTCTGTGAGTCTCATCTTCATCACAAATTATTTAGCGCAATGCAAGTTAACCTTTCATCTATTTTAATAATCCTTTATCCTTCTGTAGTATGGATGGTCTAACCATCAAGCGCTTGGTCATTGGAACGACCAAGGTAACTGTAGAAGCCACCTGCAAACTGTGGGGCAAAGATCCGTCCGAGTTACTTCTCTCTTGGACACTACATAAACAGAACAACGAGAGCAAATGGGACACTCTAGATATCCAGCAATATGTCCAATCTCCTATCAATGGGAAGTATCTAGTAATACGTCGAAATGTTTTGGACGGGTGCGCGTCATACATGGCTAAGGTTAGGAATCAGTTTAGGGGTGGACCTGTAGGATACACCTATATTGTACTCGATACCCACTGCCCACCAAGATGGGGGAACTGCAGCGTGACACCCAAAGAAGGAACACCTGAGACTAATTTCACTTTCACCTGTGAGAACTGGAAAGATTCGCGGAATGAAAGCAATCTTCAGTATAATTATTATTACAATATCGCGCCGTATAATCTGCCCGTGCTCTTCGCCAAAACTGGGAAAGAAAGTACAAAGTTCAAACATCTTCCTGCGGGACTAGAAGCTTTTGATTATAATGTTGATGTAAGAATCGATATAATGGATAAAGAAGCAGCCGTCGCGGTACAGAATCTTCGCGTGAAGGTACGTAAAGAGAACTGAGTAAGATTATATGTTGTGAATGCTATTGATGTGAAGAGGAAGAGACTAGTGGATAGATAATGGATGGGTGGATGGATGAATGGCGGGAGGGATTGGTGGATGGATGGATGGATGGATGAAGGTAGGGATGGAGGGATGGATGGGTGGATGGAGGGAGGGGTGGATGGATGGATGGATGGAGGGAGGGATGGATGGCCATGGATGGGTGGATGGATGGCCATGGATGGGTGGATGGATGGCCATGGATGGGTGGATGGAGGGAGGGGTGGATGGATGGATGGATGGAGGGAGGGAGGGATGGATGGCCATGGATGGGTGGATGGATGGATGACTTGATGGATGAATGGATACATGAGTGAATGTGTGGAATGAAATCAATTGATGGATGACAGATTAAAATCTTATCTTTCAACACATGCAGGTTCAGCCACAAGTCGATGATTCTTCATTGTCACCCTGTATATCAATCAGAAGTGACATCCAGATAAACGGATACCTGGTGCAGCTAGAAATGGAAGATAATTCTAGGGTAGGTTGAATTCTATTCATCTATAAAACAGAGAGAGTGTGAGAAATTCAAAAGTAGCGCGCAAGAAATGATGGTTGATCCAATGAAAATCGAGATGTAATAAAATTTGAATGAAGTAACCAACGAAAGTGCGCACAAAATCCATTGAGTTTATTGTAATATTATATTTGATTGAGATTATATTGTAATTGTTGATGTAGTCTTAAGATTTTTCGTTTCCTTTTACGCAGAATCTCAACGCATGGTACTCGCAGAAACTGGGTCTTTTGAACAGTGAGTCAGACGGCAGACTTCCCATCCAGAAAAACCTTACCTCTACACTACAAGAGATCAAGACTTTCTTGGGTGAACTTCCTACTTTCGATCCACCTGGTACCTCACACCCCAAAACAGCAGACGTCGTAGACATAGAAAACCAACTCAAGTCGCTGTCGACTAAATCAAAAGAATGCTGTCAGGTTTGTATAGATGAGAGATTTTTAAACATTTGCAGGACAGAGTGCAAATATGGAAGTGTGCTCTGTCGTGACCCTGGTACATTTTAACCGAACAGTAATATCGCGCGCTGTGATTGGTCTAACGGATATAGGCAACATGTTCCAATAGGTCACGTGACATTTCCTCGCCATAATGACAATTGATCACGTGACCTGTAATGTCGAATGAATACTGTTATTCCAGTCAACAAATCTATAGGTATATTTCCTAATTCGTCACTTGTCATTTTCCCATCATAATGACAATTGTTCACGTGACCTGTAATGTTCAATGACATTGCTATTCCAGATTCGTGAAAGGATTGCCAAGTCACTGATCGACATCCAACTTGATTCTTTCTCAACCATCCAAATGACTTCTGCATCAATGTTTCTATTGACAAGCCAGCCAGACGATCAGTGTGTTGAAGCACAGGTACGTCTTAACCCCCCTGTTTCCAGTCAGTCAGCCAGCGAACAAACGCTTTGCCTGATCACGTGCCTGTGGCAGAGCAATATAATCCCTTTACTCTCGGGAATTGAATTCTTTCTCACTAAAACGATTGTTGTTCCTACCATCCAGCATTATTACCGTCATGTAATCGTGCCAAAGTGTTTTCAATCATCCCCTAGAGAGTCAAAAGACAAAGCTATGGCGGTCATGTTGGTGGTATTAACAAGGAAAGAAAATGAGAAATCTATTATCGTATACCACCAACATGGCGACGATGAAGTAACCTGCAAAAGTTCAATACACGGTTTTCACGTCAGCCATAACGTAGTGCAAAACTTATTATACTCAAGTGTAGTGTAGAACATTGTTATGACGTCATCTATGATCTATTATAGTATAGACAATGCAATGCTAATTCTTTTATCAATCCAGGTTCTTTTGGACGTCAGGTTACAAAAGATAAAATTCAACCATTCAAATTTCTCGTTTTTTCGTTACACTCGTTATATATACTTGAGTGGAGAACATTTTTGTGACGTCATCTATGATCTATGATAGTATAGACAATGCGGTGCTAATTCTTTTATGAATACAGGTTCTTTTGGTCGTCATGTTACAAAAGATGATGAACTTCTTCCAAATTGAGTCAGCGGCTGCCAACTTTAATGAGCTTTCAAAAGCGATGGGTTCGTTCACACAGGCAGCAGCAGGGATCCTGCATGGTTTTGCTACCATTATTGAAAAATCTAACTCAGGCAACACGACCGCAGACCTGAGCAACGTTGCAATGGTAAGTAAGTGGAGGATCTGACTGTTGATCAAACACAACACGATTTTAGACGAATGTAAGGTGTGAGATGGCAGGCGGTACTATGTCAAAATATTTGAACTATGATGAATCTCCCTGAATATGTTTTACTGTTTTTTTTGACTGGCTGAGTAACTCTGTGACTGCGTGATTGTGCGTGTATGACTGAGTGACTGCATGTGTGACTGAGTGACTGACTGACTGACTGCATGTGTGACTGACTGACTAACTGACTGAGTGACTATATGTGTGACTTAGTGACTAACTGACTGACTAACTGCATATGTGACTGACTGACTAACTGACTGAGTGACTGCATGTGTGACTGACTGACTGTATGTGTGACTATGTAAATGTGTGACTAACTGACTGACTGACTGCATGTGTGACTGACTGACTGCATGTGTGACTATGTAAATGTGTGACTGACTGACTAACTGACTGACTAACTGCATGTGTGACTGAGTGACAGAGTAATTGGCTGACATTTTACTGAAGTCTCTGGGCTGACATAATTTGTTCGCATACCTAATATCTCTATTTCGTCCACAAGGCAAAGTACTACTCTGGCGTGGTTCTACAACTAATCAGAAACTCAACCGACACAATCCAGTGCTGCATCGTACAGAACGAGCACCCGACACAAATATTCGCGCCAGAAATAAACTACACGGTCAGCGCCAACACCCTTGATTTTGTAGATGGTTTGTTTCTCTATTCTGGCAGCGGCCATCTTGTTCTACCTGAAGGGTTTGTCAGTACAGTCGTTGGAGGAAACTTGAATGACACGACTCGTATCGTCACCTCAAAAGTAAGACTCTAGGAACAGTTGCCTTAGTTACGAGCCTATCTACGGGGTTACTGGGGTGCCTGTTACCCACTTTCCTATTCACTGGTTTCTTATTCTCGATTTTGAGGAGCACTTCGTATAGATACAATAGCTTGTTATCCTTCACTGCACATGAAAACTATTGTGTTTATGCAAAGAGCCCCTCAAATTTGATGCAAATGAGCCAAGAGGCCGGTTCGTAAGAAAGCAGCGTATTGGTAGCTTATTTGTAATGTGGATATGCAAGTCTTCAAAAGATGTGAAGATATGGCATTGTATAGGATTAGCTTCCTACTTGTCGATGTGTAGAAATGTCCCGTCCAGGGGGCTTATTATTCTGAGGTTGAGATGAAAAAACTGGGTCAAGTTATCGTTGCAGTGCATTGTGGGACTGTTTTAGGGGACGAAAGTGACGCCATCTTGGAAATATATCCCCTAAAATGGTCCAGCAATACACTGTAATAGAGTTGTATAATAGAGACGTATTTCCGGGCCCAATGCAACTGCTCATAAAAACCGCTAAATTATCGGCAAAAATGTTCTCAACCTCCACCTGAAACAGTTGGAACTTTAGACAACAAATCACGAAGAAAAAGGAAGAAAAATCTTTATAAAACTGCTTTTCGTTTTAGATCCGGAAGTCGTTTTTTTTTTTTTCATTCGATTGACGTCACACTAAAAAGCTTTATACCAACGTTACCCAGCTTTTTCTAAAACTCGGAATGGCTAATACGAGGAGATGTGAGTCTGTAAATAAGATGAGCTGAGGGAAGATAATGGGTTCGTAAAGGAGTATAGTTACATGGGGTCATCACATGCCACTTTTAATTTAAAAAATAACCTTTTTTTTTCAGTCCACGGTGTTTCTGGATAACCCTTTTACTGGTGACAATACTTCTAGTAAAGTACACAGTTTCGTCAGTGATTTCAAACTAGGAAACGACACGGGTATTATCGGAATTGGAAACCTGACCAAACCACTCGAGCTGTGGATACAAAAGAAAGGTTCGCGTACCAACTGCTACCAGGGAACACTCGGCTATCACGAGACACACTACATCCAGTTCACAGTAGCCAAGAATGAGAGCTCTATCAATATAGACGTGATAGACCTACTAAACTTGAATGACAGACCAGAATTTGCGGTGTCGCTTAAGAGAAATGTCAAGCCTAATGAAGATGATGAATGGCAGAGCTTGCCAACCGTAGAAGGGGAGGGAAGGACAGGGAATTCTCTGTTGTTTTCAAACAACAGATGGAATAACACAGCCGCAGGGGACTACTATGTGGCGGTGAAATACAACAGAACTCTGACAGACAGGGAGATATCTGAGGAGAATGGCAACAATGCGCTGAACTATTCACTATGTGCTTTTACATCCGAGTGTATTTATTGGGATAGAGGTGTGGAAAAATGGACTGGCGACGGATGTGAGGTAAGGGCTTTATTTATTTCTCACTGTAGTAGTTCAACGAGCTTGGCAAGTATGAATTGGTGGGGAGGAATTTAGAGAAGAAAAGAAAGTTCTGACATTTTGTGACGACCCCTCGCACGGTCACCATCTTAAAACCAGTCCCAAATAATGTTTACAGTGTTCCTTTGATAATGATATGATGATGATGATGATGATGATGATGATGATGATGATGATGATGATGATGATGATGATGATGATGCATGATGATGATGATGCATGATGATGATGATGATGATGATGATGATGCATGATGATGATGATGATGATGATGATGATGATGATGCATGATGATGATGATGATGATGATGCATGATGATGATGCATGATGATGATGATGATGATGATGATGATGATGCATGATGATGATGATGATGATGATGATGATGATGATGATGCATGATGATGATGATGATGATGATGATGATGCATGATGATGATGATGATGATGACGATAAATTGTTGTTGTTGTTGATGATGATAATGATGACAATCATGATGGTGATGATAATAACCATGATGATAATAACGATGATGATGATGATGATGATGATAACGAAGATGATAATATTGATGACCATGATAATGATGAAGATAACTAGCAATAATATCTGTAACATCATCTCACCTTTTTGTTCCTCCTACAGGTCGGCCCTAATTCCAACCTTACTCACACCCAATGTCTCTGTACCCATGCCACGTCCTTTGCCAGTGACTTTGTCGTGCCTCCCAACAAGATCGACTGGAGTAAAATATCACTGGATGAACTCTTCAAGAACTTCCTGGTGACAGCAATACTCTTGACATGTATTGGTTTGTACTTCCTGCTCCTGATTCCAGCCAGGAGACAAGACCTCAAGGACCTGGAAAAGGTAGAAGAAATATTGAATATTGTCCAGTTACTAAAGAAAGGCAAAAATCAGGGGTTAATAGGGAGATAAATAAATCAATAAATGAATGAATGAATGAATGAATGAATGAATGAATGAATGAATGAATGAATGAATGAATGAATGAATGAATGAATGAATGAATGAATGAATGAATGAATGAATGAATGAATGAATGAATGAATGAATGAATGAATGAGTGAGTGAGTGAGTGAGTGAGTGAGTGAGAGAGTGAGTGAGTAAATAAATAAATAGAATACAAAATAAATGGTATTTAGCAGTGGCATCTCTACAGAGCAGCTATTCGTCCACTGAAAGTCCAATTGTAATTTAGAAGTTGATTTTTAAGGAGGGAGGAAAAACTGGAGAACCAGGAGAAAAACCCTCGAAGCACAGGACAGAACCAACAAGCAACTCTACACACATACAACACCGAGCCCTGGGGACTCGAACCCACCACCCATGCCGTAAACGGCTAACGGATCTATAGACACCTTGCAGCACGTCGGATTGCAGCTCAATTGGAGGACAAAACAATAGGTTCAAATTCTCAGGATGTTTAATTTTTTTGGGTTTTGCCCTTCAAATTGAACGGCTTTGACGTCACGTTGCCGCCCAAACAGGGCCATAGCAAGGCCAAACATATTGGGGGGCCCAAAGTATTGGGGGTGTTATATTCTAAAACGCCCTATGTCTTAGTAACAGTCATGAAATTTTCAGAGTTTAATATACAGTACATTCTAAATTATTGGGGGGTGGGGGGCGGGCTCCCCCGGCCCCTCTCCCTGCTATACGGCCCTGCTAAATGACTTAAATTCAAAACTAAAAACTCACTACACATTTACCTTGTCTCTGTTAGATTGGTGTGATCCCGATTGCATCTAATGACCCTCGGGATACTTACGGGTACGAGGTATGCCTCTACACGGGATTCCAGGCAGGGATGGGAACGACTTCACAAGTGTCAATCATCTTATCAGGATCAAAGGAACAGACTCAGCCACTGACCCTCACAGACACCGAAGGAAAAAGGCCGAAGTTTTACCGCGGAGCAGTAGATAGCTTTTTAGTAACAACTCCATATGATCTTGGTCAACTGGGATCCATAAGGATTTGGCATAATCATGGCGGGAATAACCCGTCTTGGTTTCTGTCGCGTCTGTACATCCGGGACCTACAGACTGACAAAAAGACGTGGTATATTTGCAACCGCTGGTTTGCTGTCGAGGAAGACGATGGAAAAATCGAGCGAGTCTTGCATACCGCTACGAATAAGGAACTCACAAGCTTCAACCTGCTCTTTTCCACAGAAGCAAGGAAAAACTTTTCGGATAGTCATTTGTGGTTTTCAGTATACTATCGTCCACCCCAGAGTACATTCACAAGAGTGCAACGCATGACCTGTTGTTTGTGTATCCTTCTGAGCACTATGCTTGCAAACGCTATGTTCTACCAGACTGGAGAGGGAACACCCAATGGTGAAGTTATAATAGGACCGTTTAGATTATCAACGCAGCAGATCTCGATTGCCATAACGAGTAGTTTAGTTGTTCTACCCATTAACATGTTAATTATGAACTTATTCCGCAAAGCTCGTCCAAAGATTCCACCATCAGAGAACAGATTGAATAAATTCTACGTCGGAGACAAGGCGAAGAATAAAGATATAGAAGAATGGGAGGAGGAAGAGGAGGAGAAGGAGGAAAAGGAGAAGGGGAAGGAGAAGGGAGAGAAGGGTGAAGAAGCGATGGAGGACGATGATTATGAAGTGATATCTATTGATGATGAGAAATCCGACAAAAATAAAGACAAACAGAAAAAGAAAGAGGAAAAGAAGAAGAAGAAAGAAGAAAAGGAAAAAGAACCATTCATGTTTCCCTATTGGGTTATTTATATTGCTTACGTATTAGCCTTCCTGACATGCGCAGTATCATCTTTATTCACAGTCTTCTATTCTCTGACGTTCGGCAAGGAAAAGTCCGAAGGCTGGGTCAGCGCAATGATGATTTCATTTTGGCAAGACGTTCTAATATCTCAGCCAATCAAAGTCCTTGCCATAGCAATGATCTTGGCGCTCATCATCAAAGACCCTGATAAAGTTGACGACGGTACTAAACGGTCAGCGGAGTTAGGACACGATGAGGAATGGATCCACAGGGATCCCGACAGTAACGAAAAGGTACGGCTTGGAAACTTCATTCCGAAACCACCAGGAGAAGACGTACTGTACGAGCCGAGACAAAGGCTACTGAAACAGAAGGAAATGAAAGCCATAATCAAGGAAATACTCGTGTATTTTATCTACATAATGGTGCTATGTATCGTCGCCAATGGTAACACTGATTCACAGGCCTTTCATATATCGAAATACACTACTGAGGTGTTTGCTGGTAGTTCGTATGCAGGATCAAGTCCTTTGTTTTCGGTAAGTGTTGGTCTCGTTAGATGACGCTTTGATCTGCTGGGAACCCTGACCATAGACCTTTGGTCAATTCAATAATTATGTTGCATTGTGGTCTAGTTTGGGTATAAACAACACCATATAAGGAATGATGAATAAAAGAATTTTGTATCCGAGCTAGACCACGATGCACCATGTTTATCGAGCTTGTTTAACTGTTTTGACCCTTTGGGGGTCACAATGTGATGGTGTTAAGTAAGCCAACATCAAAATGGAACAACGAAAAGGATTCTGGTAGTAGTTGAAGTATCAAGATGTAAAGGGGGAACAGAGAATTGGGGACTCTCTCCTCCACCGTCCTGTGCGAGGACTACCCGAGCTCAATACACGCATCAAGAGTTCCGCGCTACTGCTCTGAAAGTATGCTCAGGGGATTAAAAAGTGGGATAAAATTTGTAAAATATGCTATATTTTAGTTGTATCTTTCGTGTCAAGCACAATTTTCACTAAATATTCAAGATCGCGTACCGTTAAGCGAATTCTGAATCAAATATACCAAAAAATTGCATACTTTACAAAATATCATCCCACTTTTTAATCCCCTGAGCATGCGCATTGAGCAGCAGCGCGGAACTCTTGATGCATCTATACAATCCTCGCTCATAAGTAATATCAAAGTATTTACCTACCAATACCTCATCAGGTTAGCGAGCCTGTCAACTTCTGGTTCTGGCTTCACCAAACAGTTATCCCTTCCCTCAAGCCAAAATACTGGTACGGACCGTACGTGGAAGAGAGTGAAGAACAGCTATGGACTGAACAAAGCATCAGACGAACCAGCAGACGAGGATGGAAAGTAAAGATCCACAAACGAGCCTCAGGTGGTACGGGATCCGGGTCTAACTTTGACAACTCTACCGTGCATAAGTTCCCCAAAAACGTTATCGCGGATCGTGGAACTGCTTATATTATTGGGACGGCTCGTCTGCGACTTCTTAAAGTTAAACCAGGTGAGAGGCAATGATTGTTGAATATATAGATTCGCTTTTAGTCCTTCTATAGAACAAATATAGAAGGGGGGGTTAGGATCTATTGCTCTTCTTTACAGATAAGAATGACAAAGTGAATAATGTGTATCTCACTCCTAATATAATCTTCTTCATAGGAAACTGTGCGATCCACCCTGCCCTAGAAAGTCACGTGTACAGTTGTTCTGCTCTTTACTCATGGGAGAAAGAAGATGAAAGTCCTTATCTTCCTGGTTGGGTGGCGGCTAACGAGACGATGCAAGAGGAATTGAAGAAAGACAAGACGTCACCGTGGGTCTGGCGAAGTGCATGGGATCTTAAGGGGACCCCCTATTGGGGTGCATTCAGTACTTACTGGGGTGGGGGTAAGTCACATGTTTGTTATTGACCTATTATCTTTAGGGTAAAGATTTTGCCTAGAGGGTATTTGTTTGGGTTCTTCGGTCAACTGAAGACAGCGAACATGTATGGCTTTTAACCAAATTAATTGCACTGTCACCATGATAATGGCAGCCATATTGGATGATAGCATCAACAATAGCATCGTTCTGCAAGAAAAAAGAACTTAATTCCCCAAGAAAAAGATTTTTTTCTGGTGTCCTCCAAAATGGCTGCCGGCATGTGATCGTGCAAACTTTAGTGGAGTAAAAATCGTAGGACTCAAGAACTCACGGTATGGAATAGCCGTACTGTGACCGTGACAGTACCGTGACCGTGACAGTACTGTGACCGTGACAGTACCGTGACCGTGACAGTACCTTGACCGTGACAGCACCGTTTCCAAGCATTCTGAATGGCTGAGCATCGACTATGCAAAACTGTAGTTGAGTAAGAATCGTGTGACTCAAAACCTCACGGAAATGAATAACCGTACCGTGACCGTGACAATACCGTTTCCAAGCATTCTAATTGGCTGAGCACTGATTATATGACGTCACTACATAATCTAACCAATACTACATATTTGGTCATTTTCAGGCTATGTTGCTAATGTGGACCCATCCAGGATGGAAACCATCAAAAACATGCAGAAACTCGAGCTTGAGATCTGGATTGATCGCTACACCAGGGCAATCTTCACCGAGTTCGCCCTCTACAACGCATATTCAAACTTCTTTTGCGTAGTGACGATGCTGACTGAAATCAACCCCACAGGGGGGTACTACCATTATGTACAATTCAGGCCCATCCGTCTATACCGCTATACAGGACCCGAACAGTTTACCGTAATGGCGTTTGAAATCATCTACATCGTCTTTCTATTCATGTTCACATACAGCGAAATGAAGGAGCTCTACAGACGCAAGAAGAAGTATTTCGAGGATCCTTGGAATTACTTGGAGGTTTTAGTAATTGCTATGTCATTCTCAGCAATTGGACTTTTCTTTGCTCGACTTGGATTCGGAAAGTTCGCCGTGAAAGCAATGAAGGAGAACCCGAATGATTTTATCAGTTTTACTTATGTTTTGCTGCTGGAAGAATGTCAGGTCGCTACTCTTGGTTTTGCTGTATTTTGCGCTATCTTGAAGTCTCTACGACTTCTCAGATTCAACCGTCGTATGTCACTCCTAACCCGGACGGTCAAGGCCTGTGGCCAGCCATTGCTCTCGTTCTTCATCATGTTCATGGTCATCTTTCTTGCTTATGTTCAGTTTGCCATCATTGTTTTTGGCCAAAATGATGAGAACTACAGCTCCTTCACCAAATGTCTAAGCACCATGATGACCTTGACTTTAGGAGGATTTGATTTTAACGCGCTTATGGCCAACAACCGTGTTTTCGGGCCAATCTTTTTCTTCACTTATATGGTATATGTCTTCAATATCCTTGTCAACGTCTTTCTGTCTATCATTAATGATACTCTAGCCGAGGTCAAGAGCGATGTTGACTTACAGCCTAATGACTATGAGATAGTAGACTTTGTAATGCATCAAATTAAGATGATAGTTGGCTGGAGAGTTGGTCCCGCCATTGAACCCCTCTATAAACCGACCAAGACAAAGTTTGCACAAGAAGTGGGCGCGATCGAGTCGCTGGCCGAAAACATCGAGTACGCCTTGAGCAACACGATTGTCGAAGATGAGCGACAAAATAACTGGTTGAAACAGGAAAATATGACGAGGAAAAAGCTTCTTGTTTTTAAGGCTGTGCTGCACATCGAGGAGGACTATAGCGAAGATGACCTGTCAAATCTGATACCATTAATGGAGGAATTTCTTATCAGGCATACTGACAAGGAGGTAGAGAGAATCATCCTCGGTGAATCGTCTGAATACAGCGACGACCACACTTCGTTACATGATATTGCATTGAAATGGCAAGGTGGAGAAGATGGTTCTCATGACTACGAGCAACTCAATGACCCCGCGGGCTCAAACAAAAGTTTTAACTATGCTCATCTCTATGACAACATTGGTGATCGTTCAACACTGTCAATCAAGTCGACTGAAGGAGACAATGATTCTGATTTAGAGTACGAGGTCATGAACACGGAAATCTCAGCGCAAGAAAACACGGACAAAGAAGACAGCCAATCAATGGGAACCTTGGTGAGTGCCATCAGCATAGACTCGGGAAATCTCCGGCATCTCAGTCCCGTAGAAGAGGCACTCAATGAAGAATCTTCAGTGTTGGAGGAGAACCCGGGCACTGACAAGGAAAAATCTAAAATACAATAATATTTTCTCGGGGGAAAAATCGAAGACTTCTAAGAATGCAAGACTTTTTAAGACCCGAACACTAAATATGACATGCACTGAGTCTAGCTTCAAGTTTCTAGTTTCGGACGGTGACTAGAACCTTAATTTCAGTATTGCTGTATACAACCATTGAAAAACAGGTTATCTAACTACACATTGCATTTTGAATTCATCCAAAAAGAGATACATTGACCACAGTATACACGGAAATTCTAGTTATTCTGGTTTGTTTTTGGCTTGATGCACATGCGCAAGAAAGCACTAAGAGACGACAGCCAAGCAATGCTAAAGCAATAGACCTAATCATCTTTGTATGTAAATTGCGCAATTCAAACCACGTGATGTTTACATGGTGTTCCCTGGAAAATTGTTGAAATATATTCCTTCATATTTATGTGGATATGAAAACATTATAAAGAAGCCGATTCTCCAGGGAACATCATATAAAAACATCACGTGGTTTGAATTGGGCAATTTACTTAAAAAGGTGATTAGGTCTATTCTATTATAATATGAACAGAATTAAACTCAACAACAGAATATATTACTTAACATGCATGCTACAAAGCTCAATATCATTAACATTCCAATTTACAACATTAAGAGGAAGACTGGTAACGAACCCGTAGAGTGAAAGAACTAAACCCGTGAAATAGATATTAGACTAATACACTTTAGTAGACCAAAATCCCATTGTTTTCTTTTGTGTCTATTTGACTATTACACTTTAACAAGCAATTTTTATTTCACGGGTTTAATGCCTTCACTCTATCGAATTAGCAAAATGGTGGAGGCTTTTCGTCGCTTGATTCAGCCCCACAAATGCAAGCATACGCGGCACGAATTATTTCCTAACCTCTAATTAGCACAAATTGAACTTCGTAGTACAAACAAAAAAGTCTACAATACAATATTTCAAGAGTTTGAAAGTAATTGTGGAATTTTGAAATTTGAAGACAGCGGAGTTTTGTTGATAGTAATAATTACTACTCACTCAGCCATATATTTTATTATTGTACGATTTTGCAATACTGGAAGAAGTACTTTTATAATAACTCAAAGGTTTTTCTGTTTTCGGTGCTGGTCTCCGAAGAATAATCACCTGATTGATAGTAAAGAATGCAATCCGTTTGTCAAGTGAAATCTGATTTATGCTAATGAGGCAAAATATATACAATGTCGTTATCTAAGATCGTCAGTCTATCGTGCATCAATCGTGTCTTCCTCGGGATTCACTATATTTCTTCATATTTCACTTTATATTTGTTTGCATGGATCTATCTCACTCGGATTTTATTGTTCTTCCCTCGAGAGTTGCTCGGATTTCGCCCTCGTTCTCGTATAGCCTAAAGCCATTTGAACGACGAGTACCCAACTCGGATATTCCCTCATGGTTCACACACAAAATCCTTGTCAGTCAGACACAAGAAGTTAATACATTTAATGAATGATTTGCTGAATAAAATATGTCACCTCAAACTGTCTCGGTAATGGTAGATGTATTGATGTATTGCAACCATTTCCAAGAGAGTCAACAGGGCCCACGAATGAGGGGCTAGCTGTAGCCCTGCCACTTTTTTGTCCACAGCTGGTAAAATTTTCAAGGACATTGTCATTTCCATCGCCGCCACCAATATGGTGGCGATGTAACGTGCAATCGGAGAATTGATAGCACATATGATGTGAATGATGAGAATTACATTAGCTATAAGAAGTGTTGTTGCGTAACTGTATTTTGGTTAGCTGTCACGTATTATCAGTCAGTCAGCGGGCAACCCACAACATGGGCAGCAGTGACAAGAAGTTTGAACACGTGCATGATATCATGTCAAAACCTACATTTCATCATCATTCCTAAATATCAATGACGTCATTCTTTAGAATTATTTTTTTATGTATGCAAAAAGTTGCATATCAAAAGGACTTTCTTATGCCATAATGAAAGATGTTGAGTTTCATGTCTTGTTAATCAGTAAGTCAAGATTCAACCTTCAAAAAGCGAAACAAGAGCCGGTGTTACTTCCGGTTCGATAGTAAGAATGTGGTTGGTAGGAAAACAAAACGTCACACTTGACTGACACCCGCGTGACCATATATGCAGTTTTCCTCCTAGAGGGAATTTTTTACCAAACAAAAGCTTGATCATGAATATTTCGCGAGTAGTAACAACCAAAAGTCAATCAAAGTCCCTCATATGGTGTCTTGAGAACAGCAATGAAAGATTATTCAAATTACGGGTAGAAAAGGGAGTGCAATCATATGCCCTTGGTAATGGGGGAGTTGCAGAGCACGAAAGAAAAGTGTTTTTTTTTTCTGGAATATATCAAGTTTCACGACTGAAAAAAAAAAAAAAAAAAAAGAGATGGAGGAAACGAAAGATAATAAAATCCAATATATTTGAATTGTCCAATCGCAGTCACATATATTCAAAATAAGTGCTTCATCATACCGCATCCCTAACCACAAAGTGCACGATTCGCATCAGAGATCGAGCCATCGATTACATATGAATCAGCAGATCTTACCGGCATCGTGTCCTCTGGTCTGTCAACGCACTGAAAATTATCTTTATTTAATATACGTACTATACGTACCCTTTTATAATATAGCATAGGTAATAGAGTCACTATATATAGTCACTATACCAAGGCATTAGATCTAGTTATTTAGTACTCCACTGAGCGATTGTTGAGATCTTCCTTTCCTTTTCTGATCGAGGTAAGTCCCACTAGTTTCGCTGACTACGATTTAATTGCTTATCTAAAGAGGTATTTAAATGACGAAGTCATGGATTATGGTTGAGCTTCTCAGCAATTAACATTGAATAATATGTGGGGAACGTGTTTTTTTTTTACTATTCAGCTCTAATCTTTGACTCAACTTTACGATAACTAGTGCTTCGCAAAGCATCCCATCTTTACTCGGGCTGCTTGTGATGGGTGAACTCTGAAACAACAGGCCGTACTTTTTGTATCTGTTTCCCTTAAGGCAAACAACACAGGAAAGGAATTTTATGGTATTTATTGTCCAGTAAGGTTTTGGTTGAAACGCGTTTTCGACACAGGTAGCCCGAGTACACGCAGTTTTGACGTCACGCATGTCAATTTACACTTATGAATAGTATGAATAACACTGCATCAGTGTGGTATTCATTTCTTCCTATGGTTTCGATTATCAGTTTCTTTATTTAATTCTACTTTCGACAAAGAATATTTCGTCAATAATCTTAGTTATCGTTTGGTATCACTGGTATAATGAAAAAATCCAGGAACCTCTTTACCAAACTACAATGACAGGCAAACACTGCCCGTCATGTGCTGTCAACCAGAGAGTATTTTATTGCTTGGTATCAATCAGCTGAACGAATCTCATGAATCTCATTACCAGCCTACAATGACAGGCAAACACTGCCCGTCATGTGTTATCAACCAGAGAGTATTCTATTGCTTGGTATCAATCAACCGAATGAATCTCATGAATCTCATTACCAGCCTACAATGACAGGCAAACACTGCCCGTCATGTTCACGAATCATCTCATCACCAGCTGTCAGTAAAGGTCAAACACTGCCTGCCATGCTCAATAATCGTTGTATATCAATTGCTTACTATCAATAAACTCACTTCCGGTAATATCTACATTTTGACTGGCTTGGAGAATGTTGGAGGTTGTCTGTGTATCTTGTTTTCTGGTTTCATGTTGTACAAATAGTCAGATAGAATACTTTGAGGAGTTATTTTGATGTGATTTGGCTTAAGAATCGCTAGTTGCCCCCAAGTCAATCATGGTTGCCCCCCAGTCAAATCCAGAAAAGTCACGTGATTGATAGTAAGCAATATTAGAACCTAGATGATAAAAATTCCATAGAGACCGGAAATGACGCACCGTTATTGATAGCAACGCATTTTCTTTGATAGGTACGTTACCATGGGAACTAATTCAACGATGGTTGGCAACATTACTTTTATTTCTGATCTAGAGCCTACTGTTATGGCTAAAACTGCCTCAGTAATGAATAAAGGTGCTAAAACTTGTTCAGTAGAGGAGTGCGCAAAAGAACATCTTGAGTTACTTGCATCCATGTTGGGTTTAAACCTCCTTTTCTTGATCATCGTCATCCTTATTTGCATTTGCATTAAGCGTAAGTACTTGACTAGCTTCAGTTCATGCTTCAGTTCTTTCTACTTTCTGCAACAAAGAAAATTTGTTTCGCGCGGAGTGGTAATACGAGCAACATTCGCTCTGCAACTTGCAATGCAGCAATGTTCCGCGACAAATTGCACGATTTTGTTGTTCGTCAGTACGGCACCTTAAATCATTCAACTTGGATTTTTTTGCTTATCATTTCAGGGAATTGCTGTAACAAGTCAAGGTACAAAAATTTCATTCATTTTTCTGAGTTTAATTCGTGTTCGTTTGGAGCTTTTTTATCCTTTTTCTTACCGTTATTGGTCGTTACTGAGGCGATTTGCAAATTCGATGCTCCTTGCGCGACTAATCCAACAAAACACGACGGAGAGTGTTTTCATCAAATAATGATAGAATCGTCATTGAATAGCTTTTTCTTTTTGCAGCAGGAAAGAAATTGAAGCCATACAGGTAAGTGAGCCCTTTATGGTGAGGGTGCGGGTTAGAACAGGTTAGAATACCCGATCATAAAGGGCGCCACCATGCTTACGCCATGCTCGCTGAGTAAAAGAGACTCAAACAATCCATGCATGCTTTGCGATTGAACTTAGACCCTAGTTCGAAACTCGTTCTTTTACCACCAAATTCCTTCTCTTGGGTAAGTTTATAAACCATATATCAGCATCGATGGAACTGAAAAACTGGACCAGAGACTTGATACAAAGCCATCAATGAATTTAGTTGGTTTGTTCTCCTAGATCACCACACTTGAAAGAACAACCGCAGACCAGGGTGGCGAGCAAAGTCCTACCGCTATCACTCCAGTAGCAGCGCCTCCACGGAAACCCTTACCACTCCCACCGACTCTCTTCCAACAAACTTCAAGCACAGATACCGAGCATCCGACCTACTTAGAAATAATATCTGACGGTAGCTTCGATTTCCAAGAACAAAGCCTTGGCAACAACTTGCCTGAGAGAACGCGTTCTAAGCGTGCATTGATACCACCATCACGACACAGGCAACCCACCACATCACAACCATCAACAAGTATGAACAACTCGACGGACGATTATGAAATAGCATCTTATTTAGAACCTCAGGAAGGGCTTAGGATTCAAAATAATGCAGGGGAATACGCAGAGCTTAGGTTTCAAGGAAGGGAATCGCGTGCAGATTCCACGACAAAAAGTAAGGGTTATCTGGGGTTGAATTCTTTGACAAGAATACGCGCGAAAATGAAGAGAAATCGTACTGATAGATGAGGGTATATTACTAGGGAAGAGGGGAGGGAAGGGGTGGATAGACAAAATAGAATCATAGGACTACGCCTTTAAAGGGGCACTTGGATGAAAACGCCCCATATTTTGAAAGTCCGAATAGTTCAAGTATTTAAGAATAATATGACTCAATCATGATTATCAAAACCAGATTGGCAAAAATTTTAGACTGGGAGCCACTCGCAGTTGAGAAATTTTGGTTTAAAAACTAAAAGAACAATAGGGTTGAGTAAATGACGTCATTTACTCACAATTTAGATGCTGAAAAATATATATAATTTTTATCCTCAAATTTTGACTGCGAAGAAAATATGTTGCTTGGCTACTATTGGGGCCATATAGATAAGTTTAACCAAGTTTCAAGGCACTTCCAATTTTCATCGATTTTCATCCAAGTGCCCCTTTAAACATATACCATAGTCGGCATATCATCTACTGCTATTCTTAAGCTAGACTTGCCCCAATCGACCTCTCTATGCGAGCGCAGCGATATATATGCTCAGTGGGCGGCGGACTTTGCGAAAGTCTATTCTTAAGCCTATTTATATTTTTTATTCGGATATAATTAGTGATAATTTAACTAATTCTACATGCATCATAAGTATGATTATTATTGGTTGTACCGTATTAGTGCTTGAATGATTACAAATTACAATATATATGTTACATCGCAGTGTTTCCTAGAATGACAAATTATATTTTGAATTCAAAATTATAAATATCATATTTTTCTACAATATATATTTACAAAGCTTTTTGAGGGCGAGGACAAACTCGTTATGCTGTAAATAGAAATAAATATCTTAGTGTCCCACCATTTGTTCTTAATTTTTTGTCCCGCTTTTCTTATTCTTGTTCCTGTTCAGGAAGTCTCCTCTTCCAATCTTTACTGGTACAAGCCACGGCACTAGCTTACAACCCTGTAACTGTAGCTTATGGGGCCACCCCTCAGTCGAATTGTTGCTTATCGTTGGCCAAGGGGGTTACCCCTCAGTCGAATTGTGGCTTATCGTTGGCCAAGGGGGTTACCCCTCAGTCGAATTGTGGCTTACCCTTGGCTAGAGGGTCTCTGACCGGTCCGGTGGGAAGAAATTTCGGCTGAACAAACACTTTATCCTGGACCATCTCGACTGAAAAACACAAATCTTCATGAACCTCTCAAGAAGATAACATCGTTGTTTGAAGGATTGAGACGAGAATTTGACATTTTTTCCTTGTGTGTGTTTTGGTTTGCTTGTTGTGTGTTCCTGCTTCTACTAGGCCTTAAAAATCGTGGAAGTACACAGACCCGATGTAATATCGACAGTATACCGACAAAGCGCCGACGATGTATGACCACTAAAAATCAGCCACAAAGCCAATCGGAATCGAATCGGATGTGTGGCTGTAAAAGTTCAATTTTTCTTCAGCTCTGGTTGCCCCGAAGTTAACTGATATTTCCAAACTGTCCCGACATTAATCTAGCTTAATATTTTTTCATCTTTTGTCACACAATAAATAAAATTTGAGCATTTCATTTCCAAAACTCACCATCGTCTTCTTCGTTGATATGCACACGTTCCCATACCAATAAAGCCGTGTCCAGTCCACCAGTAGACACCAACACGCGGTCATCGTGCGTCCAGCGCACATTAGTGACATGGGACGAATGTCCGTTGTACTGTCGGTAGCGCGCTCCACGATTCTATGAACAAAAGTGATAAATAAACTTCAGTGGGAAGAATATAGCGGTGAGAGCGCTCGCCTCTTATCAAGATGTGTCCCAGGTTCGAGTCCCGGGCTCGGTATCGGATGTGAGTAGAGTTGCTTGTTGGTTCTCTTCTGTTCTTTGAGGGTTTTTGGACGCCCACGACACGCGTGAAAAACGTCTGCGCATGCTCTAAGTCCGCATGCAAATTAGTCAAGAGCGTCTTCGTGCTATTGTAGAAATAAGCATATTTGAATTTCACACTTGCCTGAAGAATAGTCTTTACAAAATGCCAAAACCTAAAGTCAGTTCTTGAAACTTAAGGCTAATTCTTTCATATTGCCTTGATTAATACAGTATCTTGGTCTCACAAAAGTATACCCACGAACTTTTTTGTATACTTGGAGAAAACAAGCATTTATTTTCTCACTAAAACTCGTGTAAATTCTTGGAAAGCGTGCTGAAAGGCATGCATGCGCAAACGTTTTTCTCTAGTGTCGACGCCCACAACACTAGAACATATTTACTCCAAGAATTGAGTTTACTCACAAAAACTGGAAAATTGAAGAGCTTAACCATGCCAAAGTCATCACCGCTGGCCAGAAGAATATAGTCATGTGACCGTGCCGTAGCGTTAACATCTGTGACGTCAGTCAAAGGAGGATAAACACCTTTCACCATTGGTCCAAGGACACACGTGAATGTTGCCCAGTCTATTTTCTCCGCGTCGTCGTTGGTGAGGGTCTGGCGACGAATGTGAGGAGCTTCGTAAAACAAATGTTCTCGTGCGCCGGAGTTCGTCTGGATGAGGCGACCTGCATCGAAAAGGGTCGTGCATTAGGTTAGTATTAGTCCGACCAAATAACACAGGGTTCCCAGAAAAGAAACTGGGGAGAACTCTAAAGCTACGGACACATGGTGCAACATTGCGTTCAATGTCGCAGGCAATCGATGTTGCGAGCCATGTTACACGACGCAATTTGTTGCACGCGATGTTGCCGAAGTAGAAAACGATCCAACTTGAGCAACATCGGCTGCAACATTGTGCGCAATTTTGCACCGTGTGCCGTACCTTAATATTTCACAGTTTTCTTCGTTTTCCGCGCGCGCGCTGTTTTCTATTTATTTCTTACGCCTTGGGCGCATATAGGCTCAATTGTTCGAATGTCATAGATGACTTAATAATAATAATAATAATAATAATAATAATAATAATAATAATAATAAACTTTATTAATGTCTCGAAACTTCTAGCTTGGCACACGTGCTTTGCTAATCGGGGAGACCACTTACCCTTGACATCCCAGTCCAAGTGTGTGATGTAACTGGAGCTTCCCTTACACACACCAGTTCGTTTGCCTCTCTTCACACTGTAGATATCTACATAGTTATCATGGGATCCAACAGCCAAGAACTTCCCATCTGAAAGGATATCATTAAACATTCAAACCACAGTACATTATCAGGGTTAGCCCAAATTTCGTGTAAAATATTCATGTCTTCAAGTGAAGTTCCTTGAATTTTCGAAATGTTCCAGGTTTGTATTGTAAGAGAATCTGTGAGCAAGGAACGCAGATTTTACGAAATTGAAAAAGGTCTACTGCCTACTAAGAGATGATAACTAGCGGTAAGCTAGTGTGGGCTGCGTCGGTGTTTCTAATGAAACAGTTGTGATAAAAAGTTACATTTTACACCGTAAAAAATAAGAAAGATCACTTACTGACGTTTCGGACGCTAGTCTTTCGTCGGAGTAAAAGCTTTTTTTGCAGAGTAAAAGCTTTTACTCCGACGAAGGACTAGCGTCCGAAACGTCAGTAAGTGATCTTTCTTATTTTTTACGGTGTAAAATTTAACTTTCTATCACTACTGCCTACTAAGATGACTGTGTTTGTATTATAGCAACACAAAACTGAAATCAAGGCATCGCAGAGCACTTAAATGCATGATGCAGAAGAGATGTTTCATTTTTCAGCAATCTTCCACATACCTGGAGAGAATTTAATATCGGAGATTTCTTCTTTACGATCCTTGTAGCCCACAACCTTATCCAGCGAGTTCTCTTCTAGAATCAAAAACCCTCCATCATTCTGTCCCACAGCTAACGATCCTCCATCAGGTGAGTACGCCACAGCTCGCCCGCCTTTCTTCAGCTTCTTCACCTTCTTGAGTAAGAGCGTGTTTAGATCCCAGACCCTCAACGTCTTGTCGTCACTCACGGTCACGCATTCGTTTTTCATTGGATGAGTGTCTAGTCCCCAGACCTCTCCCTCGCCGTGTCCCTATCAAGTGTAAAGAGATACGCTTTAAGCAAAAGTGCAAGCAACCGACAGTTCCTTGGTTTGATTTGATTGCGCCAAAGGAAACCCATATAGTTTTGATAATTTGATTGGAAATTTGATGAGTCGTATTTTCTGATAATGAACTTCTTGCACGTGCAGTCAAAAAAGAATTTTAATCTCCTGAGAATTGGATCCTATTGCTTTGTCCTCCAAATAAAGCAGTATTCCAACGTGCTGTAAGGGGTCTACTTGGTAGCATAACGAAACACGACTAGCTATTTGTGTTCCCTGTGCTTCTGCAATAATTGCGCACAGCGGTTGGATTGGGGGTATAAGAGTATTCCAGGAAACGGCACGACACGGCACAACATGGCCCGGGTACATCGTTTGCACCAACCACAGCGCATGATCCCTGTTCATCCAATGAGTACTATCATGTTTAACTTACCTGCACAACGATTGTCATCTTTCCGTCGACACCTATCTCAATGATCTGCACAAAACAAGGATTTATATATCAGTTCACTCATGGTATCAAGGAACACGGAGAGAATGGGGGGCTTTAGCCCTTTTTACCCTTCTTCCCCACGCGCTTTTACTACTAGCCTTCTTACCCTCTCCCCTCCCACCACAAACAAATCAAGGATACTCCGCGGTACTTTGGTACTTGTGTAGTTATAGACACCTTGCAGCACGTCGGAATGCAGCTCAATTTGGAGGGCAAAACAATAGGTTCCAATTCTCAGGAGATTGAAATTCTTTTGTTTTGTCCTCCAAATTGAGCTGCTTTGACGTCACGTGCAAGGGGTCTATTACGCGATTGGTTGATAATTTTCATACCTCATCATGGCCTGTACCAATCAGAATCTTATCTTCATCCGTGTGGATTGATCTGATTGGTGGAAGATCTTGCAGCAGGACTGACCCAGGATTCATCGCGCTGTTCTCGACCTTGAAGGCCTTTAGACATTGCTCGAAGTATTTATCCCACATGACTACAACACCGTCACGACCTCCTGTCACGTAACCCTATGGATTGAATATGCGCACAAAGTATATCAAACAGTGGACTAACTAGGAACAACCAAGCCATAACTGATGGACAGACAGACAGAAGACTGACAGACAAACTAAAGGACAGGCAGACAGACAGACAGACAGACGGACAGACAGACAGACAGACAGAGAGCCTGTCAGCAATAGGAGTATCAAAAGTATGCAGACAGACAAACAGACTAGGTTGACTTAAACTAAAAATAGTGTTAAATCTAGCTAGTGAATAAGATCTAATTATAATATCAATGCACATGGATTTACATAATTATTATTGAGGAATACAAGGAAACTACACGATAATCCCTACACAATACAATTAATATCAATATTTTTATATTAAAAACAAAGTATGAGAGGTGCATGCGCACTTACAACACTTGAAGATTGTATTCCACAAGGTAGAGAAACCTCGAAGGTAGGAAAGAAGGAAAAAGAAATCGAGGAAAAAAAGCCACAAAGAAGATATGTTAATATCATTAACAAGATTAGAAAGGTTTGTTTGATTAAAGATACAAATGAAATGAAAGTCCTTTATGGTACTTCTAGGTGATTTATGGTACTTCTAGGTCCTTTATGGTACTTCTAGGTCCTTCCTTGCATATCACAATTGAGGGCCCTTTCAAGGACATCTTACATTGATTCTTAGATAATGGCATATGGAATACACGTCACATACAGGTCCCTTATGGAATGTCCAGGCCCATTCTTATGGATATCTTACCTCTGTATTAGACTGAGACATGGAATACATGGCACATACAGGTCCCTTATGGGCCTGTACGGTCCTTCTCAGTGTAGTGCCCTGCCAGACATAGACTGTGCCATTATCTGATCCAGCAAAACACAAGTCATCAATTGGGCTGTGACAGACACACAGCATGGTAGCTGCTGTTCCAGCTTTGCCGAATGTCACTGGACGCTTATCAATCTTGGAACCTGCAGAGATATGCAAAGTAACCTTCAAAGTTTTGTATTGATTTCCTGAAACAGTCTCAGGGCTGATCCAAGTCCAGGGCTCAAAATAGGGGCCTGCCAATGGCCAAAATGCAGGTCAAGTTTTACTACTGTCAGGCTAAAAAAGTTTTGAACTGCCAAATGGAAAATAAAATGGCAGGAGAATTTTGCTCCAAAATTATTTATCCTGCCGAAAATAAGAAACTGTCTGGCCATTTATCTTTTCTATTTCGAGCCCTCAAGTCAGGTCATGGAGTCTAGTGTGCTAGGTTTTTTGGAGGGAGGAAAACTTGAGAATCTTAGAAAACTCTTGAATCAAGGAAGAGACCTAACAACCTCTTCTTGCATATGATACCAAGTCCACTGGGGTTGAACGTGAAACCCCAGAGGTGAGAGGCAAGTGCACTACTATGCCATTCTTGAGGGAACAAATACTAACCATTATGAGTCCAAAACTTGATATGTTTTTCTCCAACAGAGACAAAATAGTTTGGGTTGAATGGATTCCACTCCAGAACAAAGATCATATCTTTGTGCCCTCTAGTGCTTGCTAGCTTTTCTTCTTTCTTCCAGTCCCAGATGCAAATAACATGATCATCATCCAGACCGACATCTGCAAGCTTCTTCCCATCCCCTTTTTCATTGTAAATAAGAAATATGTTATTCTAAAGATGTTGCAGTTGATTGAGTTAGGATTATTTGAAAAAAAATTCGACCTGTGATCAGAGATCTTTACTAAAGAAGGGAAAAAAAAGATCCATGGTCACAGGTCAAAAAAAGAAAAAAAATAACAAAATTGTTACCAATTAAATACTCTCTGGGCTGATCTAAGTCAGGGCACAGTTAACTCACAGATTGAATTGGAATTTAGAGCCCATATAAAAAAACCTGAATCAAGGACGAGAATTCTAGTCACTGAATCTAGGAATTACTGCGATTCTCAATATTCTGCGAACTCAGACATTTCAATGGCTTGTTGTGAAATTGGTTTTTCACTGCCATCAATCTAAACTAATCAGTTGGTACCTTTTGACTGGCAGCAGTGAAAAACCAAATTCCAATGAGAAACTCGCAACTACCGAGTTTGCAGAATATTGAGTATCGCAGTAAACCAAAGACACCAGAGATGATTAAGGGACAAGGGCACTACCGCTACATAGACTTGACCCTAAACAATGATTATGATACCTGAAAAATCAACACATATGATTCCTCTCTTGTGAACTCCCTTGAGTCTGGCCACAGTCCTCATCGTCATGGCATCCCAGACGTGTGTTTCTGCATATCGACCAACCTACAGAATTATCAAAAGGATTATAAATGGTGGAACAAAGCTTGACCTAAACCAAAATTGGTCATTCATGAAACCTCAGTTGTATACAGGCATCCATTAATATCTCTAAACAGGTCACTAAGAGTAATGGCCTGTTATCAGACAATAATAATACAGCCAGAATTAGAAAAAGTCCTTGCTGGTCTTTATGACCATTAACGTTGAGGCAGAAATAAGGTATATGACTGAACTAAAACTAATTTGGTTGATCATCATGATGGGTTAATAACAACCAGCCATTATTTTTAAGATATATGAGACAGACCTGCCCATTTATGGGTTTGTTTGAGCCACAGCCAAAATATGAAAGTCAATAAGAGGGATTTCACACCCGTTAACCTCTATTGTATGTCGCCTCAGTTATACATTTATACATCCGTCCCCCTGCTCCCTGGTTATATAGAGTTTATGTTACCTGTCCTGTGGCAACATAATCTTTGACGTCATGTATCGTCAGGCACAATATATCATCAGTATGGCCTTTGTAGAACCGTTGCTGATGAGTGACTGGACTATAAACTATACCAAGAGCAGCTACGTGGAAGACCATCTCATTGGACTGAGTATAAAATAGGTTATTGCAGGCATTGTAACCATGGTAACTGTCAATCAAATAGAAAAAATCAATTTTTAAAGTACCTAGTAAAGGAACAATGTACACTGTTAGTAGGATTGCACAATGTGAAATGAATATTAAATGTGTATTGCAGCTAGTTAGATGGGATGCGATAAATGAGTCAAAACTAACCCAAATGCAAACTTGAGCTCTAGTCCTTCTTTTGGAAGTTGTAATGATCTGTTAGGGCTGGCTGACCTTGACCTTCCATGTGTTTCTCTGCTGGGAGAATGGCTTCGCACTCCCCTGTAAGCACACAAATTTAATATATTTGCAATTATTTAATCTGATAATACAGGGGTGGAGGGGGAGGGGTGCAGGGAGTGCGCCCCCACCCTCTAGATCAACTGACAATGGTTATAGCTATTTACGTACTTATAGAATTAGCAAAATCTACTGCATTGTTGGTGCTTGAGTTTGTGAATGTGCTGATTGCAAGTAATGCAACTCCTCCCAAAAAAATCCTGTATCTGCCCCTGTAATATGCACAAGTAAAAAAGTCAGGGGGGAAGAGGGAAGATCCACGAAATTCCAAAAAGGGGATACACTTTCTCCTCATAAAACAGTGTCATGGACACAACAAATTAGGGTAGAGCTAAGACCACACTCTTTAAAAACAATTCCTTTAAAAAGGGAGGTAGGCTTCATATCATCAGCCCTCCCTAATTCCATGCCTGATATTATCAGCAAAATGTCTATTTTATGAACTCACCACATATTTTTCTTGGATGCTTTAGGCTCATCTTCTCTATTCATAGCAGTGATAGGACAAGTTTTGTCGTCATGTAAAACAGACATACATGGTCGGCAGGTCAAAGGTTGTCTGGCTTCTTCAGAGCATGCTAAGATCCATATATTCTCGTCCACATTACCCCATGTTATCATACCATTCTGTGCTGCCTTCCTCCTGAAAGCTACGTCATACCTTTGCCATGACTTCTTGTCGTGGCTGACACGCATTAACCTCATGATCTGGCTTTGATACACCAACAAGTCTTGCACTCGCTCAGGATTTGTTTGTGCAATAATCGAGATAAAAATAGCCATGCAGTCAATCCATTTCGTAACATCATTGACTCTGTCAGTTTCATCTATCGGTGTCTTTAATCCTTTTGCTGTTCCGCCAAGGTTCTCTGCAACCATTTCTTGGAAATTAACATACCTTCCTCTTTGTATCTTAGATACCAGTCTATGTGGAATGGGAGGATAGCCAGAATGAAACTGGAAATCACCTTGAATAAGGTCGGTTCTGCTATCCGTCATTCTTCTTCCTCTGGCATTTGCCCAGATATCTTCTACATCTTGGTTATTATTTGAAGAAAGAAAGCCATTCGAGTTGTGTAAGCCATTTGAGCGTTGGAAGCCATTTGAATGCTGGAAGCCATTCGAGTGTTGGAAGCCATTCGAATTCTGGAAGCCATTTGTCTGTTGAAAGTTATTAGGTCCCCACGAATGACTTAACCTGTCACCTTTCTTGTCACTTTTATCTCTTCGTAACCCCCTCCAATGACCCTCTTGCCCTGCAGTCATACTTCTTGAGTGCTTGAAGGACGCATTTGGTGATACTGAAGTGTTTAAACGATCGTATTCATCATCACTATCGTCGCTCAGTCCTGGCGAGAGACGACGTCTCCACGCACGAGCATGTTCTTGAATCGCCACTTCTTTTGCCTGTGTTGAAAATAATGTCTCCCAAGCAGGCTTCTTTTTCTTCCCGCCTTTGGTACGTCCAGGATCTACTTTATTCTTTTCTCTCGTAAACATATTTTATACGTAATTTTGTACTAGTACTCCAATTCGATTATAGTTACACTCGCCTCGACCTCGCCAACAACTATCAGGTGTTAACTTCCCCTTTCAATGCTCAATTCAAACCAAATAAAATGTTAACAAACTTTCATAAGTTTGTATACAAATACTACAGTTATAATACGATAAGAAGGTGTCACACTATTTACTAAACGGACGTATGGTCTTGGTAGAAAAGTCAACCACGACGCGGTCGTATCCAAGCAGAATTTACGTAGTAACTTCATTCACAGCCAAAAAACTCAAGAAATAATCCTCTTACCGCAACAAAACTGAGACAATCGATAGAATAAGTCTTGTTTTAGCTTACTACCAAGTTTCATGTCACAGGAAGCTTTATAATGAATTAAAAAAAGGTATTTTTTTCGACCAAAACAATGCCTCACGCTAAAAGTGATTAGCAACCTAATATTTATGCCTTCCATGGTGACCTGGGGCGAGCACCAGACCGAGGCCCGCCGCTCCATATTATGGCCTGGGTACTAATGTTCTTTCTCTCTCTTTGCTTTAACTTCCATCAGGTACAGAAGTTTGTAATAAAAATCTCTTTATATCTTGCTCATCTTACAAGGAATTTGAAACTAAAAAGCACTAATTAGAAGAATAAAACATAGATTAATGATTGAGCTACATATTTTTTGATTTTTGTTGATATATTGTTGGTATTTTGAGATGATAAAGTGACCCATCTTGTATTCACTTCTCAGGCAATATGGTGCGAGTTAACGTCCTTAACGACGCTCTTGTGTCAATTTGTAATGCCGAAAAGCGTGGAAAAAGGCAAGTCCTTATTCGACCAAACTCCAAGGTCACCGCCAAGTTCCTGACGGTCATGATGAAGCACGGTAAGTGGATGAAAAATGGCGTTGTTGTTGAGCTCTTTCCTCGATCTCTCTTAGCACTTCTCACGTGTCATTCGATCTTCCTTCCATACTAAGAAGCTATAAAACTGTACATACTGTTATTGCTATTATAGTCACCGATATAAGAGCATAGTACAATCACTATCAGGTGTAGCATAATGATCTAAATAAGAATTCACCAACATGGCAGCCATGCTGCTACATCGAACCCAATAGTGCACTTGCCTCTCACCTCTGGGGTCTTGGGTTCAATTCCTAGACTCTAGATTCATCATTAGTGGTGGGCAGAATTTGTTTGGTCTCTTTTTTGATTTGAAGGTTTTTCTCCAGGTTCTCTGGTTTTCCTCCCTCTGCAAAACCTTAGATGCTAAATCTGGACACAGTGTACATAATTCAATAGAAACCTATTGTATTCTTTGTTAGCTTCGTTGGATTGCAAAACTTGGAGTCTTTTGTTTTGGCTATTGAATTACGTAGACAATGTCCTTTACAAGAAGAAGGAACCCTAAATCCCAACTTGATTTGTGAGTGAGCCATGCCTTGACTTAGATCAGCCTGGAGATTGTATTACGGTTTGATCTGTAAGTTAGCGATGCCCTGGCTTGAATCAAGCCAGAGGTTGTTTCAGGGTTTGATAAAATTGAGGGTTTTCTTTACAGACTAGGTAAAGTGAACTGGTTTATCTTGTTTCCTGTTGATAACCAGTATTCCTTTACCTTCCAGGTTACATTGGAGAATTTGAAATCGTTGATGACCATCGTGCTGGAAAGATTGTTGTCAACCTTAATGGAAGACTCAATAAGGTTAGTTAATACTTCCATACTCCTAGTTAGTAAATGTTGTTATTCTAATGTATTATCAGATCTAGTATTTTCAGTTTGGGAGTTCACCTCAGACAAATTTAACTTTCCTAGAGATGCAATTTCCCACATTTTCAAGGAATAGGTCTTAATATTCAGGCATGAAGTGCTTAGCCTCACGTTCATGCATTTATGACCACATTTAATGTATTTGCATACTTCCATGCACAGGCTTTTTCAAACCTTATTTGGCAAAAACGGCCAGCTTTGCATCAAAAAGCCTGTGTGTGGAAGTATGCGAATACATTAAAGGTGGTCATAGCTGCATGAATGCAAGACTAAGAACTTCAAGAACAAATATTAAGAAAGACCAATTCCTGTGCAGGAAGGAGGTTTCACATGCACCCAGTAAACCTCCTCTGAATCTGCCCAAGCCAAATGTGTCATGTTTTGCATAGTATACCACTTACTCTGGTTGTGATTCTTAGTACTAAGCAGCAAGACATCTCATTGATTATGATTCTTTTCTTTTTAGTGTGGAGTAATCAGCCCTAGATTTGATCTTGCCGTTAAAGATATTGAACAGTGGGCCAGTGATCTCCTCCCCTCCAGACAGTTTGGGTAAGTAAGACCACGTCATGTGGACATCAGAATGGACCATTTTCGAGTTTGTACAATACACTTTGTTCCTCAATTACAGACTCATTTATGCAGGGTAAGCCTCATTTCAGCATCAGAATATTCACAAATACCAATAGCAAAGTAGAGAATGCACAACTTGAATGATAAAAACACTTCAAAATTCCACAGACCTTCACTGGAACATGTGAAAATTCTACACAGTAACGAGGCTAACCCTGAGCAACAGAACTGTAAACTCAGAGAATGAATCATTTTTATGTGGACTGGCTTGTCATATTATAAATTGAACATTATTCCATTCTAAATATATTTTCTCTCTCACAGATACCTAGTATTAACTACATCATCTGGTATTATGGACCACGAGGAAGCCAGAAGAAAGCATACTGGTGGAAAACTACTTGGATTCTTCTACTGAAGAAGTGGAATGTAAAAATAATAAAATACATTTGCCATCAGAATGTGTTGGTTGTTATGATTCTAGATAATGATAACATTTACTGTGATTCTCAACATTCTGCGAACTCAGTAGTTGCTAGGCTCAGGTTGAGCTGTCAGGGTTTCGTATGCGCATGTTCACAGAATATTGAGAATCACAGTAACGTAACCTGTGAAACAAATTACTGTTCCATCAAACTTGTTCTCAACCAAACCTTAATTGTTTGGGTATGACAATGTGTTCAAGTCACCATCTTAAGTTCAAAGACAGACTAGTAATGAACCTTGGTGCATTGGGTTACGAGGCTAATAGACCTTTGTGGATTGGGTGTGATGTGTTCTCCATTTCAGACCATTTGTCATTCCCCAGTATCATTGCTTTGTTTAAGGGTTGTGTATGAGAAGACAATATGGATACAACTCAAACAAATCATTTTCTCAAGAGAATGATGCATGTTCTGAAGTAGTTAAACTATACATCCAAGCTGAAAAGGTATATTTATGGGACACAATATGGCCATAATTTTATACACCAAGATGCAAGTGCCAGCTTTCATCCAAACTTTGAAACAGAAAACTTGAGTGGGTACTGTACTTATATTATTCCAATTTCATGCATTTCTTGGTATCACTTTATCTATTCATATTCATACACAATAGGACAGAATAATATTTCAAACTCAATTTTTTCACCTTTATTTTCTTTCATCCTACTCATGATCACAGTTACATCTTTTTAGTTTATTTTCTCTCCTTTCCAGTTCTACACTGGACAGCACTAGAAAAACAGGCTTCTATCACCAACACATTTTCAGAGTGGTCAAAATCTTAAAACCATTTTTTAGATTGAAATTTAGCAGTGTTGGAGACTTAATATTTCATCTCATAAACGATTTAATAAAAGACATCCTAGATTTCATTCTTGAAAATCAATCTAAGGCATTTGGTTTGAGAAGGACATCCATAAACTTTTTGGATGCAACCTTTGTCTCTAAGGTCCAGTTCAAACATTGATCTTCTCATGACCCAAACCTGATTTCAAAAAAGACTGCCCTATTATCCATTGTTTTCAAAGCATTCAACTCATGAAGTTCAATGTTTGAACTGAACCTAATAACAAAGATAAGGACTGAGCCCCATATACATGAACGGGGTTGGGGGGAGTAACCCTTGCTACTAGGGAAATGGGCTTGTCTTTTTTCCCCAAGAGGTAACAGTAAGCAGTGCCTGAGGATAATACACTAGAATCCTTCATGTGTAACTTGAGAATTTTTTTTTTTTTGAGGGTAGAGGGATGCTTTTATTGAAATTCTTATGAGTAGGCATTTCTAACACCCGGCTTTCTCTATGGAGGAGGTATGCAGAATTGAGGAATTACAAAACAGATTCCATTTGATTATTTCTGTTAAAATTTTTCACAAAATAAATTAAAACCGTAGTGAATTTTCTTTTCCCAAAAGGGCTTGTTACTTCAGCTCATAAAACAAGTAAATCACTTTCTGAATGTCAACTAACTTCCATCCCCATCCTACACTGAGTATGCACCTAAGAATTTCTATGATAAGGAGTGGGCTGTATACTTGTGAAACAGATTTCCTTCTGGAAGCAAGGCACCAGTTGATTGTGGCATGCACAAAACAAACCATGAGTAGTAGTTTGCCGAGAGCTTAAGCACAGATAGAGTGCTCAATAATATGATCCTCATAGCTATAAATGTCTTTAAAACATGATCTATCGGCAAGACAAGTGTCATGTCCCTCCACCCTTGCGTAAATATCTGTATGCAAGAAATGATACCAAGGCAAATGCTGTGGCACCAACTCCCGCCAATATCCAAAAAGATCCCATGTTATCTGCATTTGGACCACAAAGATGGCTGAAGTATAAGATACTACATATTAGAAATTTTAGTGATGGCTTGGATTTGGGCTTCCTGTGGTATACCACAGGCAACCCGCAATTTACTCCAATGTAAATTATAGTTCTGGGTACTTACGGATATACTGCCATTCGAGCTAGTTTAACATAGATGCTCGTATTCATCTCAGGTCTCTCGTGAAAAGGCTTTTGATAAAGAAAAATAAACAAAACTCTTTATCATTGGCGAGTGAAATTTCTTGGGGGAGGCAGTGGAGAGGATGAAAAAATGGCAGGAAGGATTACTCATCCTCTCGAGCAGGAAAGTAATGACTAAAGTGCTTGATGCTGGTTGGATCAACTTGATTATAAAACCAGATAACTTTGAGAAAGCCTCTGAAGGACAGAAGATACCCTACAACTTAGCAACTCAACCCAGATGATAGCAGCTCTGAGGATCAATGCCAACCACCAGGGGTACTTTGAAGCTGCAAACCCATCATCTCTCCTCGTTTCAACCTTACTTCAACCATAAAAAAGCAAATATGAATCCCCTTTTATGGGTTTCAAGGATCAAACCCATGACCACAGAGGTGAGCAGCACAGACCCACCCTTAGGATACGCCTGTAGTCTTAAACAACTCTACATGTATTGCTTTCTTTATGGAATTTTCTGGGTACAAAATAAAAATCTGCTTACCATTGGAGGTGGTAGCTTGTTTAAAGAGGTGTACATGGCTGGCTGTAGTTCATATTCCTGAATAGAACACATTATGAAGAATTTTAAAAATACAGCTTCACCCCTCCTTCTTTGCCCATTTTATATCAATTTTTATTTTATCAATTTTATAATAGACCTCTTTACCTTGGCGTAATGTTTCCCCATTTCTGACCATGTGTCATTCCTTAGAGTATTATTTCTTTGTTTAAAGGTTACACATGAGAAGATACATGAATATATTGATACAACTCAAAAAAAAAAGAATCTTATTTTCAAGAGAGTCAGTGACACATGGTCTGAAACTGGAAAAATTATACCCAAGCAAAATGGGGTGAGTTAGTTCCAGACTATACTAACCTGTCGTACTACAGATATGTTGCTTTTGGTGGCTACAAACAGACATGGAACTGTCTTGGGGAGTTTCTGATAAAAACATGAAGTACAATGATTAATGAGAAAAAAAGTGTATGAAAAACTATCCAAGAAACAAGGAAAGAACTCCTTTAATTGCTTTGACTGCTGATTGAGACAAAAGTCTTAACAGGTTAATGGGCATTAGTATAAACCCACTAATGGTCTATCACAAGTCCTGCACTCTCTATTAGTGATAGACCACTAGTAGGGAAAGATTCCAGTTTTGAAAGCCAAAACGATGGCAAAAACAATAAATGAATAGCAAAATCAATCAGATATTTGACTGATTAGTAGGTTTATACTAAAACGATTAGCCTCATGGGCTATTTAACAATTAGACCTCTTGCCCTCATGGTCTATGAGTCATTAGAAAAAACCTACTAATGGTCTATCACCAATCAAGCCCTGTGATTGGCTGAGCTACTAGGGGTCTATTAGTAGTGAAAATTGGCAGTTTTGAAAACCCAAAAAAATATATTTAAAGCAAAATCCAAAACTCTTTGCATCCTTTTATTGGACTGATTAGTAGGTTTTTACTAAAACAATTAGACCTCTCGCCCTCATGGCCTACGAGTCAATAGCCCATTCGGCCATTCGACTCGTAGACCATTCAGACTAATTGTTAAATAGACTATAACTGTTAATGAAATTGCTCCCATGTACCTTTACATACACTAACAATTCATTTAATTTATTTTAGTACATGGCCTTTAACCTGTCATGACTTTTGTTTTGATCAGCATGTAACAGTGAAAACAGTCTGAGGTAGTTATAATTTAAGTGAAGAATGTTAGCTAACCTCGTGTAGTTGTACCACTTGTGAGAAGGAAGCAGGGTCAGTAGAGTCATACACGAAACAAGCTACATCACATCTACGATCATGGAGCAGTAAACCAGAACTCTCCCAGTCTATCTTACGCAGCTGTTATGATACAAATGGAAATGAATGAGGTTTGGTTCTAGAATGGTGTAGTTTTGGTGGAACTGTGAAATGGCACAGAGTGCCTGTTTATGATGGTAAAGAATTAATGACATCCTTTGAACCAATCATAAAGCTTGCACAAAATACCATTACAATTATGGAGGTCCATTGCTGGGGTCTGGTTTGAAGGTGGGAATGAACCCCCTCCCCCTTTTCAACTATACACGCTACAATTTTTTCTCGTGGTGGCAATGCAATTTCTGATTTTTGTTACAGCCAAAATATTGTCAGTGATGTCTATCATACGAAAGAAAGTTTCTCAGCCAAAATCATTATTAAATCCTGTTTGGCTATTGTAGTCTGAATAGACGTCCTACATACCACTAGATATTTTTCCTGTCTGTGAACTTCCAACAAGTTGATTACATAATTAGATACCATCTTATCTCTCTCCGATTCCTAAAACATACAAATATTATTAAGAACCTTAAATATGTCCAAGTGGTAAGATATGGGTTTGAATGGGATAGAAAATCAATCATTCATACATGTACCTGTGCTGTTTTGTTCAGAAAGGATTGAAGGAATGCAGTCTGGAATAAGACAGACAATATAATTAAATCATTTAGACTAAGGTTCCTGTTGTTGCTGCTGCTGCTGCTGTAGTTTTTTCAAGTTCTTCTGTTATCATTGTTGTTTCTGTTGATGCTGTTGTTGTCCTTATTCTTGTTGTTGCTATTGCTGCTGGTGTTGCTGTTGTGTTGTTGCTGCTGCTGTTGCTGTCCTTATTGTTGTTGTTGTTGCTATTGCTGCTGTTGTTATTGTTGCTGTTGTTATTGTTGCATTGTTATTGTTGCGGTTGTTGTTGTTATTGTTGCTGTTGTTATCGTTGCTTCTGTTGTTGCTGCTACTGCTTTGGTTGTTGATGTTACTGTAGTTATTGTCATTGTTAGCATGACTGATGTATTATATTAGTTATCTAATTATCTGCTGTTGAACATGTAATAGTGAGAATGGAACATACCTTGCCCACACCTGGAGGACCAAATACATAACACTGAAAAACTGAACGAGTGGTAGATTTCTTCTGAATGTCGACAGATTTGCTGCGCGTCACTGGAATTATAATAATATGATAGTAATAAATGTAATAATGAAGTACTGAAAGACTACAAGTGGATTAGAGGAGAGTACGACAACCAGAAAATAGATGAGAGGAATAAAATCAAATGGATGAGAGAAGAAGGTAATGGATGAAAGAAATAAACAAAAAATGGATGATAAAGAAATGAAAAAGTGGATGAGAGGACTAATAAAGATAGATGAATAAAGTCTAATAAAAAATGGAATAAAAAAACCATAAAAATTAATAATACCACAACAACATAAAATAATAACCTAAAGCTTATAATTATAATGTTATAAAATCGTAAAGAATAAACCTGATCAATATAAAGCAACATAAAATGGATATAAAATGTTAATGAATCATGCATTTGATGTAAATTTTATCAAAATTTTTATTGAAATTGTTGATGTAACTAAATGTTTAAGGATCCTGTGACATCTGACAGAAATAAGGTTAAACTCAAATTTGAGGTTAAAGGTGTTTAATGATGACAAATTAAGTGTATTCTTAACTATCAAAGAAATGAAAACATTTCTCTGGAGTATGTGTAACTATGAAGAATGAGCACAATAGAATTCTTCTAAACTGGAATTTGTGAAATGCCAGAAAATGGAAAAATGAACAGTGAATGTATTATTAGCCAAAGAGAAGAAAGGAATAATGAAAAAAATGAATGGGAAAAGAAATAAAGATTTAAAGTAATTAACTCAAGTATGAGCATATTAAGTGAAGAGGGTCAGATATAATTATGAATTACAAAGCTTTATTAGCCTGGAGGACTTGCCACTTAGACAGCCCGTTGGTAATATGTAATACCACAGGTAACCCATAAACTCAATTCAACCAAGATATATTTTATGACAAGCTTGGGCTACCTGTGGCACACACAGGCTCAATATGAATAAGACAGTAAAAGAGATTAATAGAGTACCAAGTTTAGATACAGCCCAGTCAAGCCCTTGCTGAGAGGCCTGGAGAGAAGCTCTGAGCTTTTTTCTGCCTTGAATAAGTCTAGACACAGAGTAGACAATAGGAACAGGCAGTGGGAGACAGACTAGAAGAATAGAAGAAGACAAGGACTGATGTTAGCAAAGAACAAAGCATTACTGATAGTAGCTAGCTAAGAATAGTTCAGTATTTTCAGGATGCATTGTGCTGGATAGAAGAATGCAAGCAAACATACATTTGTCAAATTCTGATTGCAGTACACTGTTTGTTGAAAACTTGTTTCCTTGTCATGAATAACCATATTTCTTTTTAATTTTTATCTCTCAAAAAACATTTTTCTAGATTTCTTCAATTGCTACCTTGAGAAAATGTTTCAACTAAAGCAAGGCCTTTGGTAGACTGAAAAAAAAGAGTGACATTCTTTTGTTCCTTGTCCTTCCACAAAAGTAACATGTTTGCACGGGTGGATGAGGAGTGAAAGAACATCTGTTTATTTTTCCAGGCTAGGTCTTTGGTAGCCCCTTAATTGTTGGTTAAACTAAAAACTATTTAAGGTTGTTTAAAAGCAAAAAAGTTAATTAAACTAGTTTGACATTACCACTGACTTTATAATTCAGATTCTTCTGCTTGCTTTAATCAATGAAAGCAAATCCGTTTAAGCTAGAGTTTAGAATTTACGACATTGTAAGAGGACACCAATTTAAGCAAATTTGTAATTCCAAGAAAAGGAGATTGGAATTTCTAAGGGTTCATTTACAAGGTAAGATTGATGGACTTTAAACACAAATATACTATAATGGAGAGAATAAATACCTGTAATAGCTGTAGCTAGATGTGTTTCTGTTTCTCCATGTGTGTAGCCAAAATAGGCAAGATAAGACAATGTTCTGGTGTAGTCAAGGAATGTAGTCAACCTGAAAAAAATGTCAGCTTACAGTAAATTTTGGAAAAGTTACTAACAATCAGTATGTTGAATGTTGATCTGAAAATGGGTGGACACTGGGCATTGGGCATCAGGTTGTGGGAATGTGTTAGTTACTGTATAGAACAAATTATAGATCTCATTAATTTGGGCAAAGTGTCCACATGAATATGGATACAACTCAAACAAAGAATTTCATTCTCAAGAGAATGGCACTTGGTCTGAAATGGGTAAACATTACGCCCAAGGTAAAGAGGCCTATTTATTATTAGGTGTTTTGAGGAACTTACGTCCACTGAGCGAGGAAACCCTGTAATGTTATCCATCCTTTCTCATTTGTTTCTGCAGCACTGATGACCTCATCTCCCCACGGCATGGATGGACACATTGAAAATAGTTCCTGAAAATGAGCCATATCATGTTTATATGTTTTTAGTGAAGCTTTTTGCTTGATACAATGTGCTAATAAAACAGAAACACTTGCTTATGGTTGTTATTTCGAAACAGTGTGCCTTTTTAGCTGATTGACACTGAAGTTTTGAGTGGAAATTCATGAAATTCCTGAAATGTTATACAAAACAGATTTTTGACTGATTCATTTTTCTATTCTTTTACCTGTAATTCCACAGGACTCAGTGCTTCATCCTGGTCCTGGTTAAACAAGATAAATATTAATTATGATTATATCATATTACCTGTCTTAATGAATATATTTTGAATGGGTGACAAACGGTCAACGGCCGATTGACAGTCGCTCAACAAATGGTTGACAAACGATCGACAGTTGATCGACAGCCGGTCGACAATTGGCCGACAGGTCTTTTGGGGTGCTAATAGTTACTATTACCCTTAAAGTATATCAAAAATTTATTTACTTTTTTTCTAGGATTTGTTTAAAGTAATTCTGTTGCTTCTAAGTACTATACGTACCTTATCATATTTATTAAAAAAATCAATCAGAAATTCATATCCAGCATCTGACAGCTCCACTGTGTTGTCGACACCCACTTCAATTCTGAAAAACAATACCAATAATAATGTAATGAGATTTCATCATGGCATTCCAAAACTCACAGAACAGAAGAAGAATTACCATAGCTGGAAAGAGCATGTTAAAATTAGTAAAATTGTGAAGTTTGAAGGAAGTAAGTCTAAAACTCGCGAGGATATGAATTTTCAAAACTCAAAATTTTTAATGAAAACCTTTGCCTTGACCTCATAGATCTTATGCAAAACCCATAAATGAGGAATACTATACTAGTATCTTTTTGGGCTTTTTGCACTCAGGAGCTGGTCAGCTCCTAAAGTAGTCATAACAGCCAGCAATTGAAAGCATATGCTAATATTAGTATTTAAGTAAAATTTGAGTGGTCTATCACAAATACTAGGGAAGTCACAGCAATTTAAAATTTGAATGATTTGTGTGTGGAATCACCTCCCTGATGAAACACAGCCATGGCCTGAACAGTCTCGTTTTCATGTTTTGTCACATTTAAAATGCTGATAACTCTGCAAAAAATTATCATTATTCTTTGAAACTGTGAACAGTTACTAATTTACTGATGGTATTTCATGTGAAGACAAAATATTTCCTTAATTCAAATATTTCAAAAATATTTCATTTTGCTCTTCCTTTATGCAAATTAGGAGGGACCGATATTGCATGAGGTCTATACTAATCACCTCTCATAAATTCATATTAAGTCATAGTAAAGTATCTGGGGATTATATGCAATATGTACTATATAAATCATTAACCACTTTATAGTGTCTACTTCAAAATCAAATCATAACAGGAATGGCTTTTTCTTAGGATAACCAAAGCTTCTTACCCAGGAGGGCAAACATAATCTGCTCTTAACTGCAAATCTTCACCAAAACCAAACTTCCTAAGAACAGTCCATGTTGTTTCATGTCTTCCTCTTTGTATGAACAGCGTATGAAGAAACAGGAAACCTATGATTACAAGACGTAAAGTACAAATATTAATACCTTAACAATAGCACTAGTTGCTGTTTAAAAATATTAGTTCCATTTTCACAAAAGCTCAGACTTCACAAGTAGCTTTGTTTCATCAGCTAACTGATAGCTGGTTGGCACATGAATAACAAAGACTTATGTCACAGAAACTTTGTAGGGATATATCATGGATGTCAAATGATTTAAAAACACCTTTTAAAGTCAGACCATTATCCTTGAGGCCACCATCAATATTTTTGCGAACTACATTCTTAACATCTTGTAAGCCTTGACCTTGAAGAGGTGAATTAAAGCAACGTTTCTAGGGGAAAAGGGAGCTGTTAGTTGAAATATACTAAACTGGAAGTGGGTAAGTAAAGCTTCACTCATTCATCCATCCATCCCTTCATTCATTTATCCATCCCTTCATTCATTTTTCCATGTACACATTCATCTATCCATCCATTCATGCATCCATTCTTAGTTTATTTATTTTTACATTTATCCATTCATCCTTCCCTTTATTCATCCATCCATCCGTTCGTCCATCCATCCATCCATCAATTCACTGAACTCTTGAGAGGACAAAGAAAAATATGATATACCTGAAAATTGTTGAGCTCAATGTCATTGAGTATTCCATCTCCATCACCATCTGATATCTATAAATAAAATGTCAATAACATCAATAATCAATCAATTCAACCATGCATAACCAAAGCCTAACCATATTTAATTTATAGCTAAAAAACAGAAGACTGTACAAATCGTATGGTACACTTACTTTGAATATCCTAGTCAATGCTTTCTCACAAAGTGGCTTAAGCTTAAAATATAAAAAACAAAAAATGTTACAGACTATCTGATCATAAGTCTCAAGTCTTAATAAAGGAACAAATCATGTGAATATGGACACCTTCGACCCTCAAACAACCTTACTACGCTTCTCAGTTGAGCTTGAAATGATCGATGTTCAGTCTAGAAGTTTTGTTGTTGTAATGTGCATGTTGTCAGGGGCAACGTCAAGAGTTCTGAACCGTATATGTGGGAAAAATTCATGAGCTTAATTACCCCCGCGGTGACGTCAATATCATGCTTGCTTCATGTGAATACTTCTGACGTTGCCCCTGACAACATGTACTTTTCAACGACAACACTTCGTTACAAAACATTGGTCGTTCCAAGCTCAACTGAGAAGTGTAGTAAAGCTGATCAAAGTCAGGGTATGGCTATCTCACAGATCGCATTGAAATTTACCGCACAGTCTAAGTGTTGTTTATTACCATAACTTTGACAGTAGCATGTCCGAGTATTTCTGATTCTATAAACAGTGATCTTGTGTGCTGTCATTGGTTTAATGACTGCATGTCATAGTATATCTCAGTGTAATGCGCAGTGGCCTTTCACACTCACTTGAAAAATATATGTTTGGGTTACCTTTACCATAGATGACACAGGGATCCCATACAATTGCACATGAACAGCAACACTCTGGATACCAGAGCCCTGCCATTCTTACAAAACAGATGACACAGCGATCCCATATAAATGGACATGAATAGAAAGCACCTGTGAATCAATGCAGTATTAATGACTTGTATACCTGTTTTTCCTCAGGTAGGTAAAGAGGTGCTGTTGGATGAAGTACTGCCTTTTGAGCATAGTAAAACATCTCTGATATGTTCTTGAGAGTCTTTGCTGAACACTTTGATCAAAGAAAAACAAATTTTTTTTTTAATGTTTGTAAGAAAATCAAGAATTTTTTTTAATAAAGTCTATATTTACCTCAATGCATGTTTCCACTTCTGTGTAGTCATTCATAATTGGAAGAACAACCTAAAACCACATTCAACACTAAATCACTAGACTCTAGTATATACTGTAGCCTTAGATGTGCACTAAAATAGTCAACCATTCAACCAAAACTGGTGGAATTTTAATCAACCTGTATTGTTCCGTAGTATGTACATTTACTCTATCAGGCTAGGGCTAAGGCTGAGCAAAGGCGAATTTGAAATGGGAGCATTTGTGAATAGCCATAGAGGGTGAGATAATATTCTCTGAGCTGATTTATGTCAAGGCATCAGGAGCTAGTAAACTTGTGAAGCTAAATCCAGGATTATATTGAGCTGAAGACTCCTAGGGTGAGAGGCAAGCACTCTTCTGCTACCCTAGCCTCCCCATACACATTAAATTCATAATAAGCATTATTTTTTTGGCATATATATGTATATACATGCATATATTAGATGTAATTGAAAATATTATACTTACATCCATTGTACTAATGTCAGATAGATCAGACTGTTAATGAAAAATAACAAATAATTACTACTTATTGTTCACTTTACTAAAACAAAAGCTGATAGTAATAGAGTGCTAACAGTATATCTGTAAAACATTAGACATTAAACAAATTGCACAAATATGTACAAAATTGTACAAAGTTGTACACATTTGTGAAAGCAATTAACTGTAATCACTGAACCGCAAATAGTCTAGGTGAAAAATTAAGTCAAAGTAAACAAGGCGTGATGTTAAAACTGGACTTAATGAAACAGAAATAAGGAATTTTCGAAGTGTTTAGGAATTTTGAATAGGAAAAAATAAATAAATTTGTACTAATATATTAAACTATTGTTGCACGGATATAATGTTTGCACTCTAGTCTAGACTAGTCTAATTAATTTCTTTTGTGGAGTCAATTTAGTGTTTCTTCACGCTTCAACAAAGTTGTATAAAATTGTACAAAGTTTTACGAATTTGCAATTTGTATTTCACGGATATATACTTTGCACTTTATGCCAACCATTTAACTTAAAGATCTTCACAAACTTAACAAATGACAAAGTCTTACAGTGTGAAGTTGGCTGGTTTTACCCAGGGTTAGAATTTCAATTTTTTAATGACAAGATAAACTTATCTTGTGCATTGAGCAGCCACAAGATAAATGGATTGAATGCAAATACTTTATTTTTCTTTGCATATCATGACTATTTCTTAAAAAGAGAACTACCGGTAGCTAGAAAATGTGAGTTAAATTTCTTTTCACTCGATATTTGTAATTCTCAACTTGCATTTAGCCAATTATCTTGTGGGAATTTCCAACCCTTCTATCAAATACATAAGGCATGTTAAAGCATTGGCAGCATTAAAAAAATAGAGCATCAAAGTATGCAAGTAGTTAAATGTGGTCATATGTTTGCACATTGTGCTGTAAGCCACTATCAGTTTACCTTATTTCCAACAATTATAACTGGTTTGGTCTGCTCTTCATCTTCAGTCACATTTCTGATTAAGGGCATCCATATACTTGTTATCTGTTTGAAGTATTACATTTTAAAAACAATAACTTTATAAGAACGACTTATAATTTTAAGAACAATAGAAATCTCTTTACACTGTGGAATTGAATTCTTTCTTCTATAATAATAATTATTGTTCCTAACATACAACATGACTGCTGTTGTTTGATCATGCAAAGACTTCTATAATCAGATTATTTGGAAATTTTTGACATTTTTGTAGTATTCCCAGTCCTATTCATATGCAGGACTTGGAATAAAAACCCTTCATCATAAAAAGCATGTCTGGCCACAATTGGAACTTGCCCTGTCAAATTTTTACCTTGTGGATCATTTCCAGTCACATTGAGCCAGAAACAAGGTATTACTGAGTAAAGACTAATTTAGCCAGTCATCATGATCAGTGCCAGACTAACTGGCCATTATTTTAAACCCTGTATTGAATTGTCCATTATTATCCACAGGTATGCTTTACTCACTCTTTCTATTGTTTCTTCATCTGTGACATCGTAGACAATGCAAACTACATTTGCCTTCATAAGATATAAGAAAAGAAAGATTAAAAGAATGGTATGGCATGATCCTTCCCTTATGGCTGTGTAAAAACTTGATGACCCTCCTGTAGATTCATCCTGCCCTCCCGCTTTTGCTCTTTTAGTTTAAACCATACCTTTTGTATCTCTTCTGCTAATGCATCTTCTGTTTGCTCTTCAGCTGTTTGTGGAAAATGAGAATAAATTGCTTGTTGCATAAAAAGAAACCTAACCAATAATACAATAGGTATTGGTACATTAATTAAGTGCCAAAATGATATACCATATACAAAATGACATAAGCAAATACATATAGACCCCTTGCAGCACATTGGAATGCAGCTCAATTTGAAGGACAAAACAATAGGTTCCAATTCTCAGGAGATTGAAATTCTTTTTGTTTTGTGAAAGGGGTCTATTTTAAAAATACGTTTAATAAGGTTACAGTTACCTGAATAATCTACTATATGCGTGGGAACCTTCTCTGGGGTGACATCAGCTGGTATGGTAATTTCTTCAGCTCTAGATGGGACCTATTTCATGTTAGGATAGATAAATTCAGATAGAGCTTTGATTTATTTTTGTACGTGAGTTGAGGATGGGATGATGGTGTTGAGATTTTAGTGGGGATCAATATTAATGGACCTTTTTAGCTTGGGCATAATGTTTTCCCATTTCAGACAATGTGACATTCCCTAGAGTATCATTTCTTTGTTTAATGTTTGCACATAAGAAGGCACATGGAGCAGTATTATGAAAAACTTATGGCATGGACTGCACCTTGCCGTGACTGTATCAATGCTGCACTGTAACCTTGCTATGCTGTGACTTTTCACACTCATACAAGTCTGCTCTATATGACAGCTGTCAATCAAAAATGACAGATATATTTTATGAAATAAAATATAGACTAGCTAGTCCATGCATTTCCATTTAAATGTTAAGGATATATTAATTGGTAAAATATTTCTTCTTTGTGTGACTTCGATGACATATTTAAAATAAAATACATAAACAAGAGAATGGTGCATAATAAGCTTACATTTTCATACATTCAACCTGTTATAATTTTAAATTACATTTTGATAGCTAGATAAAAGAATTACACAAGAACCACCTTTTGTTTCACATTCAAATTTACAGTTCATAAATAACCTTCTTCCCTAATATGTTTTAAGCTTATTTCTCAGTCTCATATGACATGAAATTATATATTTTGCATGCCTTAAGATCTACATCGTAGCTTGTATTTTTCTTAAAACTACTCACTTCGTCTGGAAATTCCTCACTGACCAGCGATAATATCAACGATGTTTTTCCTACTTGGGCTACAAACACAAGTCATACGTCAATGTCAGTAAATAATAAGGATTTCAAGAAGGGAAAAACTCTTCTTTACACAATCTAAATCATAGTTCAACTTACGATCTCCAACCAGCAAAATTCGCACGTCTCGACTCGACATTTTTTGATTTTCCAAAAACCCAAGTCTGCCCTTTAAAAACAGACAAGTACTACGAAAGAGCCTTTGTTATTGACTCTTGAATGGGTAATTTGATTTGTTTTTGAAGAACTAAAGGAGAAAGATGGGTTATTCTGCTTAAAACTGCCAGGTGTTGGCTCTAAGAGTCGTCTTTTTTGCCCAACCACTTTCTGTCCTCCATATTTACCGCCTTGGCTCACTCATACCAGATGACCTGGGAACTAGTTTCTAGTCTCACCCAAACTGGTTCAATTTCTCCTAACCCTCCCCTCCCTAGGATAAAAACGTTTGAGAAATTTTTGATAATCATCCGATATCACACCAGGTTGATAATGGGATACTAACATTAGTATTGACCTTCAGTTTAGCTTCGGATTGCAGCTATTCTTCTGAGTGTAACTAAATCCTTCTATTCTCTATGACGATTGACCAGTAGTCTCTTTCAAAAATTTACATACAAATTTTCACTTTCCTTTTAAAAAATAGAACAAGTCTGATGCTATTCATATTTCATTCTTTTTTTACCACTGCGATCAAGAATAGAGTTTCATTCTCAGCTTTCTTTGAAGATTTTTTTGGTGTGCTCTGATTGAGCAAACTTTGCGAAAAATGGTTTGAAGGCAGTAATAATATGACAAATGAACCAGCTCATGCCTGCCTGTTGCCAACCAACCAGCAACACCCACTCACTGACCAAAACACTTCAGTCCAGTAAGATTAAAATGAAATATAACCAATTCCTTTTATCTAAACAACTCACAGTCAGTTACAAGGATATTGAATAGATTGGATTCTTTCCTTTGCATATCAAATTTAATACTAAGACCCCTGGCTTAAAAAATTAAGAAATACTCCTGGATAAATTGTTTTGATCAGACAAACACATGTTGAGACTAAAACCAATCACATGAAATTCTTATCTTCAAATTATAATTTATTTTTGAATTAAATTAGTAAACTGACTGTTCTTTTGATTGATAATTTTGTAAAGTAATCTTCCTCACGCTTAAAGATATTACATTTGGATCTCCTTTCAGCATCAAGCTTTTGATGCAGCTGTAAGGCCATTCAAGTATAACTGAAATAATTTTTGCATGCCTTGAATCATTTCTTCATAAAAGGGGGTTCCCCTGAGTGCCAAGCCCACGTTTCATTGTTGCAACGTTGCAAATCTTTAGCTCAAACTTCCTCTATCCATCAAAACAAAATCATTCCACCCACGCATAATAAAACACAAAACACAATCCTTCAAATAATGTTCAAACCTTTATTTCATATTCTAGAAATAATACATTTTAATAGAAACCTTAAAACAAGTTTTTTCGTCATTTATTTCAATAAAATAAGTTTGTAGTAATTTTGTTGCTTTTTTAAGCAATCCAACTATTCACAATTTTTTTCGCATTAAAACAAAACCATAATATTTTATGTACAAAAATTATTTTCATACAAAGAGAAAACCTTAATAACAATTTTATACAGAAATACCATTTTTCAAATAATTTTAACAGTCTTCACTGTGAATGTATGTTTTTGCACAATTCCTATAAATTCGACCGAGGCGACTTTTTACAGAGAACGCAATTTTTATATAAACGAACTTTATATAAATTACAATAAGCCCTCAATCAATTTTCGACATTTGCATTTTATATAAATATTGGCAATATATGTGGACTTGTTTTTTTGATGATTTTAAAAGTATATTTTAGAGTCTCTGTTTTTACGCCATTATTGGCATCTGTGAATTGTTGAAATTGTCTCTGTACGGCATATCGGCAAAAGCAAGCCAGTCTAAGTTGGGAGAGTTTGAAAAAGGAGGTGAGTTACGTCTGCCATCTTGGTGGTATCGTTCTGTTGTTCTAGGGAAAGTCCATGGCCGACCGACTGGCTTGATAGGACTGAATTCTTGAGCGTTTGGAGACAAAGGAGAAGGGATATTTCTTCCTGGCCTTGAGCGAGGTTTCTTGCCTACATCTTCTGCTGTACTCCAGGCAAAATATGGAGCAAAAGGCTGGCCCATGACTGGCGAGGGAGAAGAAGAGGAAGAACCGCTCGAGAACGTAGGCGAAGATCGTTCGGCACTTCTTTCGAACGACTTGGTTCTTGTAGCATTATGACCGTTCAAAAGACCGACCCAACGCGCCGTCTCGGCATCAGAAATCTCATCAGCAAAACTGTTGTTCTCCTTCTTATAAATGGAACTGACTGAACCTTGTTCGCCTGTAATAGCAAAAATAAAATAAAATAATAAACATTAGCTATTCATACACAAACGAGAAAATATCTGACGGTCGACATTCATTGTGACCACAAAAGGACATCTTCGTGTTAGGAGTCATTTCGTAAAAAGGAATAAAAAATAAAGTCTTAAACCACCACATTAGAGAACAAATGGTACAGTAAACAGTTTCTTGAGTCCTTCATTTTAGGAATTCAGAGAAAAATAAGGGCTCTATTAAATTCTTATCAAAGCAAACAAACCGAGCCGTACAGGAGGACGGCAAACAGTCAACAAGCAGACATTTGATACGATCACGTACGAAGGGTTGTTTTTCACAATGTTCAAAGAAAAATCCTAAATCAATCCTTAAAGTTTTAGTTAAAGGAAATAGTCTTTGTAAAGGCTTGAAAGATTCCAACACCTTTGAGGAAATTTCAATTTGGCTTGTTTTTTTGTACTAGTAAGGTAATGTTATTTTCACCTACCGATTCGGTACGACACTTCGTGAGGATCGATCCACAAACATAACTTCTCGGGCAAATTCGCCTTTACATCTTCAATTTTTAACCCACTTTCTTTAGCAGCTTGAATCAGGACAGGGTCAAGCTTTTCGGAGATGAGAATACAGCGGTAGGCACTTCCTTTCTGGGGTCTATCAGGATACCAATGGCCTTCGAATTTCTGGGTCAATTTTTTGGCCAATTCTTCGCCAAAGAGGTCGACTCTTCTTCTTGGTAGCTTGTTGTAAAGGTAGTTCATCAGGAAATTGACGGATACTTGGATTTCAAGCTCCATTTCGTCTTGTAGTTTGTCTTTTTTTATTGAGTGTATTTGGTTTTTTGAAATATAAAATGTTATAAAGGAAAAATATGAGTAACTGTGGTTGTTGTTTCCTCTACCAGCTGAAGAGCGAGGGAAAGAGCGGAGCGAACACAGAAAGGGGGTTTTTGGTTCTTAGATTTGTTTACACTGCTCATCTGTGATTGGTCTGAATTATTGATAGCTACGCATTTTTCAACCAATCACCGTCAAGATCACCGGAAGCTCAACAAAAGCCTCTCAAATCCAACCAATCAGACTCCTTCTCATTATGTGACGTCAAGACGACGCTCGTCTTTGACGCCTAAAATAGACTCAGTGACGTCATTTGACTGCTCCCAGCTTTTGTCTTTGAGCTTCCTCTGACGTCTATTATCTTCATGGTTACAATGCCATAAAAGGAGCTGTTTAATTATAGTTAAGAAAATAATCAAAAATATAAAATGAAAAGTGGGAATTAGGAAGTGATATCCATTTTTACGGAGATATCTCTGTTTGCTTCAACTCTACTACTCTCAATAGCCATTTCCAAGGTTTTATCCATTCAGTCGTAGTTAGCCCGTCCATTCGTGGTTAATGGTTTTTCGCATGAAAACCTCGAGTTATTTATATCCACCCACAAAGAGGATTACGAGAGGGAAAGCACCTACGATATAAAAGATAAGACGTTTTTTCCCCAATACAATAGTATCTAATTGGTAGACAGTAGGGATAAAATGATTGAGTTTATTTTTTGAGTACTCCTACGTCATATAAAGCAGTGTTATTTCAGATTTTATTTTTTTATAGAATTTAGTAGTTATTTTTTTGAGAAATAAGACCGAAATAAAATAAATGAATAAATAATAAAATTCTAAATATAATGAGTTTTTAAAAATGAATTTTGTATTTTTTCACATTTTTAATTTCACCAATTTATCATATTTCTTAATTTTTTTTAGGTCAAATTTTTGTTATGTTAATTTTCAAAAATAAGAAAAAATAATTTTTTGGACAAAAATTCGAATTTTTACATTTATGTCAAAACAATTTTTTTTGCATCTTATAAACTATAGAAATGTAAAGTTCAAATGTTTGCTTTTGAGTCGTATATAGTGCCACATTTCTAAATCTTAAGCATTCATCAATGCTTGAATAGTCCCTTTCACAGTTCCCTTTCACAGTTCCCTGTGCCATCTTGAAAAGAAGCCATTCCTTTGCATTGAAGTGAGACGAACACAGATTTTTTCCTTTGATGTATGATGTCAATGCCACTGGCGTTGGGAGGGGGCAGGCAGGTGCCCCCAAAAATGTTTGGTAATTAGTTTTTATTCTGGTTGCCCCCCAATCCCCCCCCCTCCCCCCATCCTGGGTCCTTGCTATGCCACTGGACGAACAGTGAGCTTACAATAATAGAGACATGCAAATAATATTATTGTCCAAGGTGTTAAAAAAAGTCTATCATTTCAAGCTCACCATTTGTCTCACTTTGATGCAAAGGCACAGTTACCTTTAAAGATTATTTGTGTATATTCCATCACAAGTTATTTGTTCAAGTGCTTTACATTTAATAATTATGGGTTATAAAGCTGTACACCATAAACCATTGAAGCCATTCCATACCCATCATATCACAATCAATGACAATTAAATTGTTGCATATAGCAAATTTTCTACGACTGTAAAATTCATGTCATGGACAATGGGTGTATCATGACTTGGAGAATACCAGGTCTGAGCATGTTCATTGGCTGAGCAATTATTTCCAGATTATTCTAAGCATACACCTACTTGTATCTTTTTTGAAACAAAAATATTTTTAATTATGCTAAGAAAGTAATTCTAACAGCTTTTAATAATAACAATAATGGACTGATTTCTTTATTTACGGGTCCTGTACCTGGTGCTTTGTCGCTACTGAATTGTTAGGGAGTACACCAACACTCATACAAACTTTGTTACTCTAACTCTCACCTCTGTGCCCTCATTCATATTCCAAAACAGCCAAAATATGTACACACAAACTTAGTAAAGACAACCCAATATAAAGCTACTTATAGTCTGTCAGAAGGGGAAGAAAATGTACATTTATAAGGAAAAAGCACAATTTTGTTTACTTAACATACCATATAATTTCATCCGTTTTCATGATTACATGACCAACACAGGCTGCCCAAGATGTCTAGGTTTTTGGCCTCCGTTGATCAAAAAATTACTAACTTGGACCCGTTGGAAATTTGATTGACAAAAGCCAGAAATCCAAAATTCAGGGGATTTGTTGGTCATGTAATTATTATAAGAATGGGCACATATTCTATATGAATAATTCACAATTAAGCAAGTTGTTTCTAATAAAAATATATTTGAGCTCCAACACTGCACTACATTTGTCCATGATTTACATTAATGGATTATAAAGCTGTACACCATATACCACTGAAGACATTCCATACCCATCACAATCAATAAGAATTAAACTATTGCATAAAGCAAGTTTTGTATGACTGAAAAATTCATGTCATAGACAGCTGCTAAGCTATAACTTGGAGAATACTTGGTCTGAGCTATTTCATTGAAGTGAGCAATGACCTAGGATGCTTTGATTGGTTCAAAGAATTTGGTCAATTTTCATATACCATGCCACGAGTCAATATAATACAGTCATTTAATTTTACAGTCATACAAAACCTCTTTTTTTTATCCGTGTAATACTAAATATAGATTTGAAAAAAATGTACAAAATCACATCCTTGAAACAAACACTCTAAGTCTGAGGAACTCCTCTGGTTTATGAGTTAAGTAATTAAAAATTACAGCAAATAACAGAATTATCATCATTTTTGTTCAAAATGATGGAAAACTTTAGAGCAAAGTTGATGGCAATTATGTTTTATCATTTTGATAATAATGATTTTGCATTGAAAATGCTCTTTTTCTAGATGTCTAGAATAGAGACTCAAACTTAATTTTAGGGAGGTATCATGAACAGAGTTCTATATATACTCGTCATGCATAATAAAACAAGCATTCTTGAATATCATACACTATCAAAATGAAAAAAAGGAATGGAGAATGGGAGATTTCTAAACTATAGCCTAATATAAGACTAGGAATAATACTTTTCTCATTTTTTTTTAATCCTAATTTCTTTCAAATTCAAACTTAGAACTGCTATATTAAATGCAAAAGAGCTTACTTAAAGGTCATAACTTTTTGATCTTGCAATTCCCTTTTTAGGATTTGGGATGGAAGTAGTTAGGTAATCACCCAAGCAAAGTGAAAACTAAGTTTACAGTCACTTAATTTTTAGATTAAAGTAAGCTAGTAAAAAAATAGCTGGCTAATGGCTAGTTCTGAATATCTTTGTATGTTATTAGCAATCAAATAATAAAATCCCAAAGTGTTTGAGGCCTTACGTACCACAAGGCATGGAGGAGACAGCTGACAAAGTGTGATATATTGCTAAATTGTGAGTTATAGTAATATTCTTAGATGATTTTCAAAAGTATTGTACTATAAGATGTCGTTCACTTTTTATATTTGACATCAAAACAAAAGAATTTCAATCTCCCGAAAATTAGAACCTATTGTTTTATCCTCCAAATTGAGCTGCATCCAATGTGCTGCAAGGGGTCTATTGTTCTCTGGATTTGACTGATACAAGAGTTTGCTATTGCCAAAAACACGCAGCATGGTGTTGGAAAATCTTTAAATTCAACGAGCCACAACTACCTGTAAATCTTGGAGCTTTTATCAGATTATAGTTGTATTTTACAAGGCGCAACCTCCACACTTTGGGACTTTACATAATTACAAAGAGTACTAAAAAAATATTGTAAATGTTTGTTTTCTTGGTGTACATGAAGAAAAAATAAAAATAAAAATAATTTGCTCATATTTTAGGGAGTATTCATAATTCATGGGGAGGAGAGGGGCTATAAGGATTTTACATTTTGAAATATTATTTTTTTGGGTGGCCCCCACTCAACCACAACAAATCTTTCAATAACAGCCCCCCTGAACTACAGGCTTTTAGTAGACACTAAATATCATTGGCTTTGAATTTTTTTCAATAGTCCCCCCTTGTTGTTACCAGAAAAAATGACTGACCCACCCTACGAAATCCAGCCCTTCCTCCTCCCCATAAATGATGAATACTCCCTTAAATGTTGTACAAAATGATTTGATATCTCAATTTGCCATAGTTACTTATTGTGAATCTATAAAATGACTCCTGCATTATGACCAACCAGTAGAATATTTGGAAATTCTCTGGAAATTTATTAAATCAATATTAATCCACTTTGGAAAAAAAATGCTGCTTATAAGTTCTTAAAATCACTTTTTCAAAATATCTCATTCCAAACGTGATGAACATACATCAATAATACGTGAATTTTTTTCAAAGTAATCTTAGCTTTCGGCGCAAAAATGTATGAAAGTAATCAATTGTTTGTGTTATTTTGTTGTGCCGGCAATAAACCAACACCTAATTTGTTTTGTCATATCTAAGAAAATGCTCAATGTAGAAAACACTTGTTGTTGAACAAACAAGACTGCTAACGAATACTTACATTGTACCATTAAAGCAGTTACTTAAGGATGACTTGCAAGAAAGAACTTGATCATAGAATACTACATGGTTTATTTTTCTTTTTTGCTGGTTTGGATGGACATAATACTGCTCGGATAGCCTCATCGAATACTGTTTTGAGTCCTTTCTGAGTCAATGCAGAACATTCCAGGTACTTGACTGCACCAATTTCTTTTGCCATGTTTAATCCTTGTGGGTAGGTAAGAGGTGCTAGCTTTTTCTCTCTTAGCTTTTCTGTAGTTTCCTTATCATCACGAAGATCAAGTTTTGTTCCTACAAGAACGATTGGTGTATTCGGACAATGGTGGCTCACTTCAGGGTACCACTGAATTGAAGAAAGAAAATGAATTTAATTACAGTTGTGGAGAACAGATTTTGATGAGGTGTTGAGAACAAGCTAAGTTTTACTCATGTAAGTCTAAATCTAAATCTTTTATCTGTGGAAGTTTTCCATCGCTGCAGATATAAAAGATACTGATATACCGAGTCCAGGAATAAAACCTGAGATTGCAGGAGTGAGAGGTGAGCGAGCTACAGCACGATGGGCAAAAGTATGACCACATTTAATGTATTTGCATACTTTTATGCACAGGTTTTTGTACGTTAACTGACACATTTCCATGCAAAGCTGGCTGGTTTTACCAAATAAGGTGTATTAAAGCTTGTTTGGCAGCAAAAAGCCCATGCATAGAAGAAGTATACAAATACATTACATGTGGTCATACTTTTGCCCATCGTGCCGTAAGTCGGAATGGAAAACTGTGAATTGTTTTAAGTTAGGCTTACCTTTGCTCTAACATTTTCATATGAAGCTGGACTAATAAGTGAGAAGCAAATAAGAAACACATCCTGTAAGGGAAAAATGACAAGATTTTAGAGCCATTCTCAAACAAATCTGCTTTAAATATTTATAGAGGTTTGACTGCATTTATAAACTATAGTTTATTATGATTTTGAAAAGATTATGCCACTTTTGATCTTGAGACATTTGGTATCCTAAAGACATTTCAGAATGGGTTGCCATAGTATATAGTCCAGGGACGGTACCAGTGGAGCTGGGGGGAGGGGTGGGGTTTGGGGCTTTAGCCCCCTCCCATATTTTTACCATTTGCATATACTAGTCTTTTAAATTTCTTAAATCTTAGCCCCCTTCCAATTTTTTTCTTTAATTTGCATACTAGCCTCCCCTCCCCCACTTTAAAATGTGCTCCGCCTCCCTGTAGTCCAAATAGGAGGGAGAGTAGCTGTGGTTTTGGGTTGCCTGTGGTAATAGTACACACTAGCTGGTAAGCAGTACTTCTATTCTAAGGGAAAACCCTCACGTCAAGAAGGGGAGAGAGCACTACATCAAAACAAATCTTTGAAGAGTAAAGAAAGAAAACTTACTGTTTGAGGATATGATAATGGTCTAAGTCTATCATAATCTTCTTGTCCTGTGAAGAAATAATAGACACAATTGTTTTAGAACATAAAAATGGATGTAAAGAAAAAATTGCAACTTTATATTTTAATTAGACTTGAATAAAATTGTAGAAAAACCAATCTTGGGTATAATAACATTTGAAAACAAAAGCATCACAACACATCAAATCAAAAAATGTCAACCAATTTGAATGACTTGTTCTGGACTGACTAGCCTCGTGTTCACCTGGAAACATAAAAGCACTTTTACATGAGACTAGTCAGCCCAGAACAAAAGTTATTCAAATTGACCACCATATTTTGATTTGGTGTATAGCAATGGCAGAAAATTTGAATTCCTTTACCCCTCATTCATCTTTGTAGGTAAAAACTTCAACACTTCACTAGAGTCTATCTATCAATCATTATCCCTGTCAAACTAGCTAAGTGTGGTCACTAAGTCTATAGAGATACTAGCACACTGGCATTATATAATGAAGAAAACCATACTATATCAATCCTCTCAATAATCACTATGAAGTGTAAGAAAATTTGTAGATATATAATAGAAACTGAAATACTACTAGATCATAAGATAACAAGTAAAGTAAATAACTGTAAAGCTCAGCACAGTCTAATGATATCTTATTTTCTCAAGTGTTTGCTATTTGTAATTAATATTATAACTCAAGTTATGTGCAAAAGAGTGAAAATATTGACAAATAAAGTGAAAGTAGATTGTCATAGTGGGGGAGCTGAGTGTGAAATTAATTTACAATACTGTACAAAAACAACAAGACATAGCAGAAGAAGACTAACAAAACTATTATTATTACAATCCATGTGTGGAAAACATGTTTACATTCTTTGAAAAAAAGACGGACTTGAGTTTGCCCTAGGCTTTTTTTTTTTTTTACACAGAATGCATTCTGTTTCAGCTTTTGTGAAATTCCAACAAAAGCCTTACAGCTAATTTATTCATTGACTTTTTGAAGTCAATTAAATACTCCAAATATACAAGATTTATACCATTAGGAAACAATTTAATAATTAACTTTGAACAAAACTAGGCCACATTCTACTATAAAATTTATACAAATTTTGGATTATTAGATACCCTATAAATTTTATAGAAATAAATGTAGAAATCTGTAGAAAAAATATTCATTTAGAAACCTAATAAAATGCATTGTTGATGTTTCTATTTGTCAGTAAATTTCATTTTTCTTTAGGAAACGACATGTTGAATCATATCCACAGGAATGTAATTGATTGTCAGGAATGACTGTATGATTTATTTTACGACATTTATATAGGAAGTTGAGAGACAGAATAAGGCAATATAGATCTCAAAAAGCTGGCTAAACAGCCCCCAATATCTATCTCAAGAGCAAGAACAAGTGATTTCAGAAATTAACACGAAACTGCTTTGTTGAAATTTACATTGTTGTAAAAATGTACACGAGTCTGAAACCACAACTTGACTATGTGAAAGTTGGCCTTTGATCTGAAGTTAGATTATAATTTTTCAAACTTTCTTTGCCAGTTTTAGTTGTATCAGTTCTCTGGGGAATTATCGCGGGGATGAACTCCTTAGTTTGAAAGTCGGATATTTCGTAAAGGCCCAAATTCCATCATACTAACAGTATTCGATCATCTTACCTGCTGTATCCCAAAGACCAAGATTAATGGGTTTGCCATCTACCATTACATTTGCTGAATAGTTATCGAACCTAAAACGGTTGAAATCAAGAATTACTAGACAATTAATACATAGTAAATACAGCTTGAATGCGCCCGAGCTTGTGGGATTAGCATTTAATTTTGAAAAAGGCGAGCAACAGGAAATAAAAAATGAAGTGGTCCAACACAGAAGGAATGTTTTAGACTTTACTTACACTGTTGGGATATATTCTCCAGGGAAAGCATTTGTGGTATAACTGATGAGAAGACAAGTCTTACCCACAGCACTGTAAAGAAAAGAAGTTTTCAAATTAATTCGGTATTAAGAATAATGTTCAAGAGATGATTGTGCATCGTACGCTGCACGTCGAGGCGTGTTTTGTTCAAGCAACACACGAGTTTTGCAATGGCCGCTAATTTCACATGGAAATATTCCAAACAACGTCCCTAAACACAGCTAAACCTTTTGCTTCTCTAGAACTGAATCAACTCAAGACATAAAGCTAGGTTTAGTGAGCTTGGACGTGAGATTTCATCCCGGCCAACGACCACAAGCTTGAATTGAAGGGTTGTAAATGTGCCGGCTATCAAGACTCACCCATCTCCAACTACAACACACTTTATGGCCTGCATCACGCCAGTAAAAAAGAACACAAAAATCCAAAGAGGAAAGCTAGAACTGTTATAAGTACTTGTCAACGAACACAGTCCCCAGTAACGGTGAAATTCGGCCGAAAGAAGCAGTTATTAAGACGGAAACAGTAGCTCTGGTTAGTGAAGCGGTGTGGTTCGATTTATAGCATTCTTCGACACACCCTCTTATATATAGCACCCCCCGCGAAGTTCCAAAAAAAGAATACAGGCTGTGACGAAATTCGCTCCATTTTCTACAAGTTAACGCTGACCGAAGCGAAAATCTTTTGTTACGAGGGAAAACCAGGATTCTTCATTGGTTGTAGGCTTTAGCAACGTCACAGAATGTTGTAGTCTATAAATTATGTTGGCATATATAAGGGCTTTTGGGTTGTTTTTTCCGGGACATCTGTGTGGGTATTTTCCGAAAGAAGGTCCGAAACTTATTCAATTTCCACACAAGAGAATTTAATGTACGTGTAAGAGTTTAAGATAGGAGTATAGTACTTTTACGAAAGTGAAAGCTGATACAAAACGGCCGAAATGAAAAAAGAAAGGAAAAAAGTTCATGGGAAAAGCGAAGAGGCAGAAGGGGCATAAGATTCTATGAAATATTACGATAAACGCAAAATAAATAAACAATTCTTCGTTAGCATTCTATGACTAATTCGTTGGATAATGAAGTAAGAAAATTAAAATATGGTATAGAGAAGATATAAAACAGTCCTTTGTCTATCAAACTGAAGGCTAGTAAGAGTCATTTCCGGCGCACGAGCAAGTCACTTCCGGCAAAACACCACGTGATTAGTAATTTCCATTTACTCGAAGATTTGGCGCGAATATTTTGTCTGGAACGAAATTAAAAACGCTCATAATTTGAAGCCTTGCAGTTGTGCTGGAAAGAAACCTTGGTCTTCAATGTCTCAAAAATCTATCTCGTAAGTATATAACTAAGATCGAAAGAGATTGAGGCATATTTTGCATCTAAAACTTTAAGTTGATTTGCTGTTCATGTCATCCATGTTGTGTGTGTCTCATGTGTTCTCTTGTGCTACGCGAAAAGTAAGCAAGTGTTCTCTGTTTCATCCTATTTTTGTTCATAGGGCATTTTTTCGTCCGTCTACCAAGCTGCAAGAGAAAAATGACGAATCAAAGACGAAAACTGGGTAAAAATTCTGATTTTTATTCATCAAAATTTGTAGAAGAAATTTCAATGTTTGCAGAATTTTAAAAAGCGAGAAAAGCAAACAGAACATCCTAAAACTTAGTGTTAGTACCTTTTGACTGCAATTGTAAATGTAATGCGACTTTCGGTAGTTGCGAGTTGCCCGTTGGAATTTGTTTTTTTACTGCCGCCATTCAAAAATATAAAAGTTACTGACTGATTAGTTTTGATTGGCCGCAGCGAAAAACCAATTTCACAAAAAGCCATAGAAATGTCTGAATTCGGAGAATATTGAAAATTACAATAATCATAAGTAGCACAACATAATTTTAGGCACAACTTCTCAAAAAGATTTAAGAAGTTGTGTGATTATTATGATTTTTTGTTATGCACTTGACCCCCTCCCCTCCCCACTACTCTTCTTTTCCCAACATGGCTCCATTTGTCCAATCAGAGATGAAGATCTCAAGAAATCCAAACAACAAACACCAAAAAAAGACTCAAAACCCAGCGCAATCCTTGATTCACCACCTGTTAAAAAGTCTCGGCGAAAAGTAGCTAGGGTAATAGAAGACAGCAGTGACGAAGAGAATGACGCTATGGATACTACAACAGAAAAACAAGAAGCTCAAACTAATGGGGTTGACACGAATAAAAGTGAAAGCAAAGTAAATGGCGATAAAGAAAATGGGACGCAAGAAACAATTAATGGACATAAGAAAACAGATGAAAGTAACGAGACAGCCTCGCCAACTGATGATGATGATTTTATTCCCAAAAGAACGACAGGTTTGTTTGTGTTTGAATTTATTAAATTCTGCCGAAGTTGTGAAGTTGTTGTAGCTTTGGTCTTAGAAGCTTTAGCTTCAGATGAATGCTTCAACATATTTGTGACTCATTCCCCAAGAGAAATAAGAATTTTTTTGTCATTGAACTGTACATCAATCAATTCAACTTTATTACCATATAATAAGAAAAGTAGTTTTTTAACAATTAAGTAAAGAAAGAATTTGAGTTTAATTACAGTCTTTATGCTAAAGACTTTACATTAAAGAGAAAGGAAAAGAAGACAGGTTACCTGAAATAGATCTGGGATGGAGGATCTCGGAATTTTGAGTAGGGGGATCACAAGATTTAGAAGATGCACCTTTTGCTATATAGTTTAATTGGGAACTAATTCCAAGCTAGGAGGGGATGTCAATCAGATTTGTGACCACCCCTAAATCTCTCACTATATACTTGTAACTAATCAAAGGATACCTGTTTAACTATTTTAGGTAACCTAGCATCTTTTCCTTTCCTTTTAATGCAATAAACTGTAAATTGCAAACTTTGTGGAAATAAACATATTGTCGTTGTTATGAGGACTTTGATCAGAACGTTAAACTTTTCTTTTCACATATATTTTTTTTAGCAAGAAAACACATGAGAAAAAGAAAGGCATCTTCAGGAAACAGCAACACCACTAACAAAGAGGTAAAAGAAATACCTTATTAAATTTCTCATGAAAACAGAAAAGGCATCCATTCACAAGTCATATAATTTCCAACTTTTTTCTCTGTCAGTTGTCTTTATTACCATTTTCACATCCTGATTGATACAACAGTCATAATGCCATCCATTTCCATTATTACCAACCACTGTTGTCATTACTATGTGCTGATCAATTGAGACAACAGTTACAACATGGAAATCAGGCAATACACTGCTGTCAATCAGATTACTTTGTATGTAAACATACGGAACAATTTGTTTAATTGACTGCAGTGTATTGCCTGATTTCCATGTCGCAACTGTTGTCTCAATTGATCAGGGCATAGCAATGACAACAGTGGTTAGTTATAATGGATGGCATCAGTTTAAGCTGTAATTATTTGCCTTCAAGGAAACTGCTACAAGTACTCAGAATATTGAGTCTGATAAAACATCTAGTGAAGAAGAACTCAAAAAAGAAGTACCAAGCCCTGCAGCGAAGAAGACAAAGACAGAAAAAGATACCGACAAAAAGACTTCTCCAAAATCTTCCAAAAAGATAAAAGAGGGAACGAAAGAAAAATCAGAAGTAAAACAAAAAGGAAAGACAAATTCCACAGAGGACAAGAAGTCTACGAGTGATTCAGAGAATGCAATGGAGGTTAGCTCCATAGAAAGTGTCGAGACGCCATTGGAAAAACCAAAGAAGGGCTCTAGTAAAGAAGAAAAGTCAACTAGTGATTCTGAGAAAGATGATAAGAAAGAAGAGCCCAAGAAGTCTGCATTCAGTAGTTTTTTCTGTAAGTTGATGGCGTTACTGCAATTTTTAATCTTATACAAACTTGGCTCGAATTTTGTTTGCAATTTTGTTTCTCACAAGTTTCTGTTAGAGGAGACCAAAAATGGTACAAATATACTGTATGTACAGATATAGAAAACATATGGTGCAGACAGACAAAATAATGATGCAATTTTTCATGTGATGCTGAAAGAAAGAAATTGCACATAATTGTGACCACCGTACGATGTTGCTTGCATGAGTGTTCACACAGTGAGATTCGTCATGTGCAACTCATTTCAGCTTCTTGCAATATCATCAGCAATGTCGCACATGGGTGGTCACACTGTGAGCTCTCTATGCAAATTATGTAACATAAAAAATTACATTGTGTCTCCACTCTACACAATCAAGCCATTCTATGAATTTTTAAGTTTCCAACATTCTGATTGGACAGTCTCTAGTTATAACTTATTTTCCATTTTTTTCCCCATTTTTAGCTCCAAGACAACCCTCCAAGAGCAGCAAGACAAAAGAAATAATAAAGGAAGAGACAATAATCAAAACTGAGAAGAAATCTCCAAAACAGGAGAAAAAGTATGTTACTCAGTAGATGTGTTTGGTTTTATTTTATTACATATGTGGATGACACAGTGGTCTTTTAACTAGTGGTTTGGACTTTGGGTTGACAGGTTTCAATTTCGTGAAGGTCCAACCCATTGTGTTGTTTTCTTGGACTAAATGCTTTACTTTAACAAATTGCATCACTTCACCCAGGTGCATGAATGGGTACCAGGAAGCTATTTGGGGAAACAAATATCTGCCAATATGTCAGAGTTAATACAATCTTTGATGGGCTAGTATCGTTATCCCAGTAGGCCTAGTTGCTTCAAACAATCCAAACCATATACAATGCACAATTATATATGTATATATTACTTTAATCATTGTATGTAATCTCATTCACCATAGCAACACAGATAAACGTGATGTTGATGAAGACCATAAACTCGTTGATGCCAGTGAATATACCCCAGAAAAGAACTGTTACCACCCAATAAGGCACGCATGTTGGAAACAGGGTGAAAAGTATGTAAACTATATGGATACAATTCACGCCCCTTAATGCAGAACAAAAATAACTATTCTCTGCTTGTTGTAGGGTTCCTTATCTTGCTGTTGCCAGAACCTTTCAAGCAATTGAAGAAACTTCAGCAAGGTAAAATGTGCATCTAATATTAATATATTTATCAAGAAAAGAGAGACTGAGTTACACATACTACTGAAGCAGATATTGCATGCATTAGTAATGTACCAATTCTCGACCTCTCTGCTGTGGTTATGGATTTGATATTCACACCATCCATCACTTGTGAGGAGAGCTGCTTAGGTTCTTTCTTACAGGTCAAGGGTTTTTCACCAGGTTCTCCATGTTCTCCAGTTTTACTCCTCAGGCCCATAGCATGCTTTCAGAGCAGGAGGCCTAGGGAGGTGTGTTTGTGAATAATTGACTCCTGTTATGAGCAAATCAACATTTTTCTTTCCCTCAAAATTTCATTGATTGCCATGCAAGTGAGACAGCAATGAAAGCAAATGATGTATACATATATATATGTTATATATATGTGTATATATAGTACCATAATGCTGCTTTCCATTTTTCATTTTTGTGATCAAAAAGCTATGCAATCCTAAGATATTTTCTTTTACCCAGGTTAAAGATAATGTCGATACTTAGTAACCTCCTACGTTCAGTAATTGTGCTGTCTCCCAATGATCTGCTGCCCTGTGTCTACCTTTGTCTTAACAAGGTAATGCTATATCACTATATAGACTATTGGCATGAACCTTTCTCATGTGGTATCCATGTTGACTGAAAAAATAGATTAAAAAATATTTTTTTTTAAAGTGAACTTAATCATTCTCAATGGTTTCAGAACTATCAGTTAATACACTGGAAAAATTTGTAACAAGTTTTGTAATTTATTCTATATTTTTGTAGCTTGCTCCAGCTTATGAAGGCATAGAACTTGGAATAGGTGATCATGTCTTGATGAAAGCTGTTGCAGAATCAACTGGTAATCTTATAATGCCATGTTATGCCATCTGTTAATTGATATATGCAATTGTTACAATGACTGTGTGTATTGCACTCTACTGATCCCTTGTTTACCCATCAGGTCGAACCGTTCAGCTTATCAAAACTGATTTAGCAGAAAAAGGTGACTTGGGGCTTGTTGCAGAGGTAATATTTCAAGGACACATAACTGTAATCTAGCTGAGACTGTATAGTTCTAGAACGCAAGGGTGGATCCAGGAATTTGTTGAAAGGGGAGTCCAAACCTTGAGAGGGGGGTTCAAATGTATACTTAATACAAAATTTACTTCAAAGCTGTGGCAAAACTAAATTTTACCTTAAAACAAACAAAGGACCCTTAGGTATGACAGGGGGTCTGGATCCCCTGATCCTCCCCCTGGATCCGCCCTTGGAACATACCTATATCATCTCCGTAGACAGAGATGTTTATCTTTTCTTTATTTCAATTACAAATTTTTATATACCTTGTTTTATACTCATGTTTTGTGTCTGTTGCAGGCAAGTCGTACCAACCAGCGCACCATGTTTGCTCCTCCTAAACTTACAGCAGTTGGTGTTTTCTCCAAGTTGAAAGAAATTTCTTTGCTTACTGGACACAGTGTGAGTATAGCAACAAGCCTGGATGAAGAAATATGCACACAAATTCTCTACTCGAAAAATGCTAACCAAAAATAGCTAACCTCTTTCTGGGAATGAGATCAACTCAGCTGGTTTGGTGTAATGATAACAGATAAGAATTATTTATTATTTATTATTATTATTATTATTATTATTATTATTATTATTATTATTCCCATAGTCAATGTCTAAAAAGGTTGACATCATCAAGGGTATGTTTGTTGCATGCCGTCATTCAGAAGCCAGATATTTAATAAGGTAAGCAAAGCAAGAGAGGGAAAAAATCGTGATAACCAAGATTACCGGTAATTTGTAAATTATATTTATTTACATTCCGGAAAGGAAAGGAGGGAGGGAAGGAAGGGATTGGGAGAAGAGAGAGTTGCATCATCAACACTTGTTATGGAGCAAGCCAATTTGGACTAATCAAAAGGACCAGCCCGTGAGGCGTTTAGCCAGACAAGTGCCAATTTTGGCTGAACAGTAATTTTGGCTGGCCATTATATTTTGAGCCCTGACAGCTAGCCCCTTTTTCATTTCCATTTTCCTCCCCCTACCTCTACCCCTAGAGCTGATGGTGCAGACTAGTTGTTATGAAGAGGTCTTCAACAACAACAACAATGATAACAAAAACAACAACAAAAACAACAACAACAAAGGTTATCTATTAATTCTCCTTACTTGCTGTAGGTCTCTTGGTGGGAAGTTACGTATTGGTCTTGCAGAACAGTCAGTTCTTACTGCACTAGCTCATGCAGCTGTTCTAACTCCTCCGTGCCAAGGTATCAGATGTTACATTTATTTCTTGTTATCAATCAGCTGAATGAATCTCATTACCAGCCTTCAGTGAAAGGCAAACAGAACCCATCGTGATCAACCAGAGAGTTTTCTATTGCTTGGTAGGGCAAACACTGCTCTCCATACTTGATCATCTGTGTACGTTTCTATAGCTGTAATATTAAATCAAAGCTTTAATTTTTCCTCCAGAATATCCTCCTCCAGTGCTCGATGCATCCAAAACTGTATCCAGTGAAGAACTGAAGAAACAACTTGAAGAAGCAGCTCTCATTGTTAAATCATGTTACTGGTGAGATCTTACTGTTATCAGTATTATTTGCTACAATCCCCTACTCCCAAAGAGTAATGCAGCAAACTGAAACATAACAAAATATAATATTCCACCTCTTGAACATTTCCAACCACCTTCAGATGGGGAGGTATAGATGTATTTTCTCAAACTACATTTATGTGATGTATGGGATAATTTCGTTAAAATTTCAAGCTGGCAGATGGTTTGCGTAACATAGGTGGCTCTATCAATGAAGAGGCCATACAATTGGGACATGGAATGACAAAAGTAGGATATGGAAAGTAGATACTGGTCAGAGTTCGCCGGTTGCTGGTTTCTAATCTGAATATGTCCTTCTCATACCCATTACCTTGTGGAAATTCCATTCCCACTCTGTAGTAAGATAGCTGTGGATATTTTATGGCATTGAAGTGTGATAATCTTTTTTTGTTCAAAGTGAACTCCCAAGTTATGATAAAATCATTCCTGTGCTTCTCAAAGATGGATTAAAAGACCTTCCAAAGACATGTTATCTGACTCCTGGTAAGAACAAATCATTCACCAACATGAGTTCATGTAGCTCAGTTCATAAGAGCATCAGCTAGTAACCTGAAGGTTGTGGATTCAAATCCCACCAGGAGTTAAGAATTTTTTTCTGAGAAAAATAGCTTGTGACAAACAAATATTTACATCCTTAAGAACAACTCAGTTACGGGCATACTTAATAATTATTAGCTATTATTAAAGCTTAACATTTTTTTTTCAAGGAATTCCTCTAAAGCCCATGTTGGCACATCCATCCAAGGGTGTGTCGGAAGTCTTGAAGAGGTTTGACGATGCAGCCTTCACATGTGAATATAAGTATGATGGTGAACGAGCTCAGGTTAGTTGTGTTGTCGTGGTATTTGTTGCCTTGATGTCTCCATCCATCCATCTGCCCACCCACCCACCCATCCATCCATCTATCCATCCTTCCATCCATTATTACCTTTTTCTTACCTATTGATGCACAGATCCATCTTCTTGAGAATGGAGAGATCCATATTTACAGTCGTAACCAAGAAGACAATACTTCTAAATATCCTGACATCATTGCTAGAATGTCAAAGGTAACATTGAACTAGAATCAAAGCAAAAAAGCCCGATTTCCACGGTACAACTTTTGCTTACAAGTGTCGCATGTAATCTGCTTACGCCACGCTTACAACACGAATTGCGTCGTGTAAATCAACCCTACAACTCTTTTGTACGACAAAAAGAAAGTTGTAGCAAGTTGCAGGGTTGATTTACACGACACAATTCGTGTTGTAAGCGTGGCGTAAGCAAATTGCATGCGACAGTCGGGCTGCATGCAGGCTAGGTTTTCTGTCTTGCTCAGTTTACTTTTCATTCACTCTTTTTCATTTATCTATTCACTTATCCATTCATTCTTCCATTTCTTCAGGCGTTCTCCAGTGATGTTAAGTCCTTCATCATTGATACCGAAGCGGTCGCGTGGGACAGAGAAAAGAAACAAATCCTTCCTTTCCAGGTCCTCAGTACCAGAAAACGAAAGGTCCGTAAGATGAAGATACCGCAACATTGCGCACCATGATATTAGATGAAATGCACTGGATAAATATCAACTTCTGCTCAACTTTATTTGATGCGCACAATAAAACAGAAAACTGAAGTTCAGTGAGATGAAGAGTGTCAGATACAGACGCATTCCGCAACGTTGCGCATAGTATTACATGCACTGTGTATTGCAGCTGCGGTTCAAATGCATTTGATGCGCGCATTAGAACAGAAAGCGTAAGACAGTGGTGAGATGAAGAGTGCCAAATACTTGGTGTTGAACTCAAACACATATTGTCTTAACAAGGCCGTTTTTTTCTCTACAGGATGCAGAAGCCTCGCAGATTAAAGTCCAAGTTTGTGTCTACGCTTTTGATTTAATCTACCTGAACGGCAAGGTACACGAATAAGATGATATCACAGAAAGATAACTGTTGCCCAACTGATAAAACAATAGAAAACAATGGACATTGCACTATTTTGTACTATTTGGGGCAAAATCAATTTATTGCTTTTTCACGGATTATGTTTTTGGTCTCTTAACGTTTCCATTGATTGTCATTCATTGCTTATAAAAAGGGGGCGAGAGATTTCTTCTTTAACGTCAACCGAGTGAGTTACCTCCTTTTATCCCTTTTTTTCATGTTCTATAGTCCTATATCAAGGAGCCGTTCAGCGTTCGAAGAGAGAAGTTGAGATCGTCGTTCAATGAAGTCGAAGGGGTAAGGTGTCATTCTTTTATTTTCAAAACTTTCTTCACAGCCAACCCTCAGTTTCATTCAGTTCGTTCTGCAGTGGCAGTTAGTGCACGCTTGTCAGGAACTTAAAGCCTAAGTTACACGCGCGGCTTATCGTGACTGGGACGGAGAGCTGCGTCCAAGTCAGTACTATGATTGGATAACATAAATTTCACGCATTGCGATTGATCAGGTGTTTAGAACGAATTGCGTATAGTGACCGTATCTGTAAGACTTTTCAACCTGTAAAAACATTATCGCGAATTATCTTTATTATTTACTCAGGAATTCACGTTCGCTACGTGTAAGACATCAACAAATACTGAAGACATTGAAGAATTTCTAGAAGAATCTATCAAAGGTAAAAGAATAAGGCACAGACGGGATAAGCGTCAAACGAAAACCAGTTCTATACAGGTTTTTCTTACAGTTTTTGTTGCAGGTGGAGGTTAAGTCATTGAAAAAATTTTCGCTTTATTTTAGCGATTTTGTAAGCAGTTGGACCCAAAATACGTCACTACTTAATAGCTATATAGGGCTTTAGGTCGTGACGTATATCCAGCCACTCTTCGGACTTAGAAACTATGGAACTACGTCTCTCTTTTGAAGAGTAACTTAACCTTGGAAAAAATTCGATTTTTGCTATCTTCGTGTGAATGAACATTCATAAATAGCCTTTCCCAAATTTCAAACACTCTGCAAAAATGCCTTTCTGCTTTGTGCTTTCTGCTGTATTCATTTTTAGTAAACATGCAAATCTTTACCATAAAAACATACTCATTTCAAATATGAATTGTTTTTTCAGGAAATTGTGAAGGATTGATGGTGAAAACGCTGGATAAAGATGCTACCTACGAGATCGCTAAGAGATCACACAACTGGCTAAAGGTACTTCCATGATTTGGGGATTTTTGAGGAGGGGGAGGGGGGGAGGTAAAAGAAGTATAGGGATGTAGGAAAAGAAGGGACAGAAAAAAGAAATCAACTTTTAAATCAACTTTGCCCAATTTACTTTTCTTATGTTTAGCAGTGATGCCACTTTCGCTAATAAAGGTTTATTATAAACAAGTATAATAACTCATTTCATTTCATTCAAATTTTTTTCCAAGAAAATTTAGCATGAAAAAACGTAACTTACATGCTTTTAAGTCAAGTTTGCAAAGTCCAGTTTTCTTATGTTGAACAGAGTATGCCTGACATACCACTTTCGATCATATACAAGATCGGATAAGTTATTTCATTTCATTCGAGGTTTTTTCCGAGAAAATTTAGCTTGAAGGAACATCACTTCCATCTTTGATTCATTCTCTTGCCTTGTTCTTGTTCCAGCTCAAGAAAGATTATCTAGCAGACGTGGGTGACACCCTGGACCTTGTCGTGATTGGCGGTTACCTTGGGAAAGGCAAGAGGACTGGTTCTTATGGTGGGTTCTTGCTCGCTTGTTATGATGTAGAAAGCGAAGAGTTTCAAAGCATTTGTAAGGTGAGTCGTGTACTAGTTTAACCTCATCTTTGTCGCCGTCTTCGGGTTTTGTTTCGTTTTCACGGTTTTTTACTTTTTTTTTTCTTTTTTTTTTTCTTTCTTTTTTTTTTTTTTACTTCATTTTCATTCGCCATCGTTATTGGCTTTTTTATTTTATTTTTGTTTGTTTGTTGTTGTATTTTCTGTTCCTGTTGCATCTGTTTGGTTTGTTTGGATACGGCAAATACCGTACGGTAGCCGTACTTTTATCCGGTAGCCGTAAGAACGCGTTGTGAATGGGTGAAGTACTGAAGGACAATGAGAAGCCAATTCAATGTTATGGCATGTCATATAAGCAGTACCGTACGTTCCCTACTCATTAAAAAAAAACCCGCTCTATTTTTGTTACCGTATTACTTACTCATCTTACATTTTCTTCCAGATTGGTACTGGTTTTACGGATGAATTCCTGGACAAACACTACCAGTTCTTCAAAGACCATGTCATCGAAAAACCCAAATCTTACTATCGCTATGATGACGGACAAGAACCCGAAGTGTGGTTCGACGCTGTTCAGGTGAATGACGATGAAAATTATCACAAAAATTTTTCCCAAACCTTTCTCATTGCGGATAAGGTTGTACCCCCAAAGAGTCTCCTAACCGCACCCCTCCCTCACACACACACACACATCCCTCCCTCCCTTTTTCGAGGACATTCTTTTTTCCAGCACCTTCTCCACGTAAAACAATCTGTTTCCTCTCCTTTTCCTTCTCTCGTCTTCCATTCTAAGCAAGACATTATCCTTCCAGATCTTAATTCCTATTCCTTCTCCCATTCCAATATCTATTCTCGTTCTTTTTTCCCCAGGTATGGGAAGTGAGGGCTGCTGATCTTTCCATTTCTCCTGTCTACAAAGCGGCCGAAGGACAGGTAATCTATCTCCCTTGCGAAGCATGATTTACGTTGACCTGACGTCATTGTGACGTAATGCTGACAGACAAATGGTTTTTCTGACCTAGGTGGATTCTGTCAAAGGTATTTCTCTCCGTTTTCCTCGTTTCCTTCGCATTCGAGACGACAAAAAGCCGGAAGAAGCGACCGACAGCAACCAGGTACAATACGATAAAAAGCAAAAAAGAAAAAAAACACTTTATTTAAAGAGGGTGACCTATTAACCCCAGGCAAGAATGTTGTTTGTTCACACACACAAAAAAATCAATTTATTGATATATATAGAGAATCTATAAAAAAATGGACATTTGAGGAAAATCACGGCAGAATTTGATGTACATTTTTTTGTTAAGAATGGCTCCCTTTAAACCAGCTTTAGCTGAACGGAACAAACTTGTATGAAGAATGTATTCAGTTTTAAAAATTGGCTGGGGAAAAAGTTTCACAAATCCCTAATAAAAACAAGAGGAATAGTTTCTTTTTCTGATGCTATCTTTATCTTTGTAATTCAGGTCGCAGAAATGTACCGTAATCAAGACAGTGTGAAGAACAGTGCAGCCCCGACTAACCCTGATGAAGATGACTTTTACTGATAACCTCTGTCGGTACTTACGAAACAGATTGCGCATTAGTTATCCTCTTGACGCACCTTAATGGGACGTGTTGGGTTTTATGATCAAGTGTTGACAAACTTGAGATCTTTATTCTCGTCAAGATGCAAGTATAAGGTCCTGTAGTTTGACGGGGTATCGTTTGCACGCGATGCGCTTCGCATTTGGATGGAAGTCTTGATGGAATTACGTCTTGCCAAGGGACGAGACTAAATCAGCTATTTTTCTAACCTAGTTTATATGTGAGCAAATTGAATGGTTTTGCTTATCATTATTAAATACTATCTTTAGTGTCTTTTACTTGATGGCTTTGTATTAATGAAAATGATGAATAATTCTCATTTTTGCACTTTTCCCTCGCCTCCCTCATCCCAATCAAGAACAAGAGGAACCCTCTACCATCCCCTTGGCTTGGGCGTAATGTTTTAGCATTTCAGACCCCATTTAATTCTCTTGGGAATGAGATTCTTTGTTTGAGTCCATATTCATGTGTCTTCTCGTGCGCAACCTTTGAATAAAGAAATGATACTCTAGGGAATAACACGGCGTGGTCAGAAATGGGAAAACATTACGTCCAAGCCGAAAAGGTCCATACTGCTCGTCTATCCTTATTTAGTAAAATTCTACTACTATACTAATGCAAATCCTGCATTCTGATTGGCTAACGTACTCACTATCTATCAGCCGATAGATAGTGGGTTGAGAAAGCCGGACTTGTTTTGAAAAAATGGCGGCTTTTCCTTCGCGCTTTTGTGAAGTTTAGTTTAGTTTAGTATAGTATAGTTTAGTTGAGATTTTACTAAAACAATTAGAAGACTCACTCTCGATTTCTATCGGCTTTGATAGTTGACTCGGGGCCGGAGCCCCTCGTCAGCTATCAGCCGATAGAAATCTCGAGTTCGTCTTCTAATTGTTAAATAGATGAAGGGCGATAGATCGCGGAGCATTTATGTGCACGGAAATTCCATTCCATAACTTTTGCAGAAATATTCTGACCCTTTTCCTGGTTGGGACGTGTGGTTATAATTTTCAATGAGTTTTGAGGGTTGAAAAGGCACGACCACTCCTTTCCCTACCCCTTTTGCTCGTTTAGACCTCTCCTTTTCATGTGATGTCCTACGTGTATCTTTGTGCCATAAGCACGGAGATATAGCCATCTAGCATGACGAATCTAGAACAAATATTTGCCTACCCCTGTGGCTCTGAAACTCATGAAGCGAACGCATAAAGAAAATTTGATAAACATTGGCATGGTCTGGTAAAAAATGTCCAAAACAACTACGTGAAGCAAAGCAGGAAGGCTCCACGCCTCGATGAAGAAAAATACAGAGTTTATTTTCGCAGGATACGCCACTCCTACCACTGTAAATAGAAGTGGGTGTGTGACATCATACGGATTGAATGACCTTCAGTGACCCAGTCATGGTTAAGACCCAGACCGGAAATGAGTGTAGATCCGATCAACAATCACTGGCAATGTTTATGAATTTTAAATCTAAGGACAAGAAGATCTTTCTTTACCACCTTAGCCTGTTGTAAACGCCTTCATTGAATATCGAGATTGAAAAAAAATTTTTTTTCGCCAACCAGTCGTGAATTCTATTAAGAAGCTAGTCCTAGTCTCTCTCCATCAAGTGTTTCCAAGATGGCGGACGAACAAGAAGGGGACGACGTCAGTAGTGATGAAAAATTGCCCTTAAAACTAACAGAATACTTAGACGAAGTACTAGGAACCAACGTATCAAGCCTTAAGAAGGTTAAATCTTTACTAGACACTACACTGAAGAAGGAAAAAGAGCTAAAGAAGAAAGTAAGTTAGCTTTGAATTTTCGTGTTGTGGTTGAAAAGATTTGAGTTTCATGTCTAGTGACACGTGTACTTACAGATATCTTTGCGAGTAAGCATTGTTTTATCATGGATTTATATTTTAAAGCTTCTGCTGCGAAATAGAATTACTATTGTTGGTTTAGCATTTGAAATATCGCACACTGTACTGCTATTTTTAATACTATTCATTTTGGACGTCACTCGTTTATTATCCTCCATGATCACCTCAAGACAAAACTATTGCCAAGGGGCGCTGATGTATATTCTTCTCATTGGATTCAATCCAATTCTTTTTATAGCTACATGACAGAAATAACTTGCCTTTGAGAGATTTTAATTATCATCAAGTCAATCCCAAAACTATTGAGTGAATCAAACAATCAAAAATAATCCTCATTCTTACAAGCGTTTGTTTTTAGAATTTTTTTGATTTGGAAATATTGTCATTAATTATTAATACTGGAGAGAAGCCAGATGTGACCTGAGGTGATGATGCAGGTGATGAACGAGATGTTCATGTGTTTTGATCATTCAATCTATTTATATTTTCAATTGTTACAAAATATGATAATTTAGAAATGATTGCTATTTGATTAATCATTAACATAGGCTAGCAAGTATGTACTGTGGGTTTGGTAAAATTCAAATGGATTTACTCATTCATTTAGAAATCTATTCATTCATTCATCCATTCATTCATTCATTCATTCATTCGTTCATTTTTTCATTTAGTTATTCATTCACTCATTATTTTATTCATTCATTTATTCATTCATTTATTTATTTATTTTAATATTCATTTTTTCATTCATTTTTTCATTCATTCAAAAACAATAGAGAGTTTGGAGAGTATAATACACTTGTCAACATTAAGCTATAAACAGCTAGGGAGGCTTGAAAATGATTTTAATATGAAATAAAAGCATATGTTAATCAGTATTCATTTTTATTTATCACTATGAAATTCCTTGATCATAATATAAGTTTAATTCCCATTTAATCAGAGGATTTTTTAAAAAATTCAATTGCTGAAAATATTAAAAAATATATTCAACTATAATTTTTTGGAATTTTGATAACAAGATGCCAAAAGAAAATGCATATTTATATGGATCATGTTTCAGTATTCGAGCCCCAGCATTGCTGATCAAGAGCCTTTCATTTGCATTTTCATGTCTGTGAGAGAGTACAATTTGTTTGTTTGTTTTTCGCAAGGATTTAATTCATGTCTACGTGTAAACGCATATGACCCTCTTGTGATGTTTCGTGTTGTTCTTTGAATGGATTCATTCAGGCATTAATCAATATGGCCAGCCATGTAAGCCTATTTTGAGTTCTGTTTTCCAACTTTGAATGTTACCTTTTGCAGCTAATATTTTTTATTTAATTTGATAATTTTGCTGATAGCTGCTTGCAACATTGTTATACTCATGCACCTGATTGTTTCTAAATCTGCTTAATTTTGTATAAAAATCAAAAAATAATAAAATATAATAAAATAAAATTTCTAAATATTTAGTATACATAATTGAAAAATAATAGATCATACCAACTTTAAAATAGAATATTTGATCACTTCCCATATTCTTGTTTCTGGATCTATTTAGCTAATTATATTTGTAATGGCTACACTCCTTGTTTTACAAGGGTAGCACTAAATAGCCAGTGGCTAACAAACCTGTGGCCCTCATTCCATATATTGTAGTTTAGACTATATGGTATAACACTCCACCCAATAATTAATTGGCATATCTAAATTTTGCAATTTCTATAACTAATAGCAGATAACAGAGTACTTACACTGACTATTGCCTTCAAACAGTTGTTTCAAGTAGAAACTGACCCAAATGCCACGACTTAAAGCGATAGCATCAAATTTGAAGCGATCGAGTGTAACTCTGATATCTGCGATTCTAATAATTATTTTAATAAATAAATGGTCATGTTATTCTACCTTGTAGCTGGATGATGCAAAGCATACCAAGCCAGTAGAAGTCCAAGAAGCTCTAGACAATGGAAAATCATCTATGGAAAACATCAAAGATCTCCAGAACCAGAGGGAAGAGGTCCTTGAAAAAGCTGAGAATAAAGTCAAGGAAGTGAAGCCATTGGCCGAACACTTGTCTCATTTGGCTGACCAGGTCGCAGATATTGAACGATTCAGAACATATATCAGTTGGATACAGAAGTTAGAAGCTGTAAGGTAAGGAACAGATAGCTGAGTCGTGCTTCTTTGCATTCAAGATAGAGCGCAATTCTCATTGTATCGTCACCACTTAATTTCAAGGTTTTTCCCCTTATATTCTGGTTTTATTTTTGGCCCATTCATAATACGTCTTACATAATGCCATTTTTTTTTGAGTGACTACATCCTGATATATATCAATCCCATAGTATAAGGGTTTTGTAAAATTTACGGAAACAAATTATTATTCATAATTATTATACAAAGTCAAGTAGTATAATGATCTGATCAGTGGGAAATGAAAACTGGAAGCAAGAAAAATGTAAAATTGTAGACCTACTACAGCATTTGTTGACATTTATGTCATAGCATGAACTTTATCATCTTTCATATTTTATTATAATTTACATACAATTAAAAAAATACTTTTAACTGTTATTTGTCGCTATGATATTGATAGTGAAGGTGTTGGTATCTTATCTATTCTTTCCAGTAATGGTATTCAGGAAAACCTAGAGGTTGGCATACTAGGTGCAGCAGTGGATCAATATTCTATTTTAGCAGCCGTCACTAAAGTACTGGAAAGCTCATCTTGTGAAAACTTGAAGACATTCTCCCAAGAAATGTTGATCTTTTGGAGAAGACTCTTGCTTGAAAAATTGGCTAGGTATGACAAGGTTACTAATAAGAGATGAGTATAATTAAGTTAAATGTGAGAGGGAAGGGAGGGTGGGAGGGATGGAAGGAGGGAGGGATGGAGGGAGCAAGCAGTGGATGAGAGAGTAACTAAAAAGAGTGGACCAAAAGATGGGGAGAGGGGAAGGGAGGGTATTAGTTTGAAACCTTTATTTGAACCCAAGATAAGTCATTCAAAAGTTAAAACTTTAAAATAATTTATTCTTATCCAGGGAATCAAAATATGGTGACCAATAATTGGAATGTTCCAGATTGATTAGCATCTTCCTCATGAGGAAACAAAAAAGCGTTTTTACATGTATGAGAGACTAGTCAGTCCAGAACAATATGGTAGTTATCCAATTTGATCCGGTGTATGGTGTGGAATGATATAGAATGGTTTTCAAACTTTCCCTTAATGATTGTAGACTTTTTAAGTTTACATTTCATTACATTGATGAAATTTTTTGAGCACTGGAATTTCAGCTGTACTTTGATCATTTGCCAACTTCATTAATCTCTATTTTTCCTAGTGAATTTGATGAAGTTATGAAAGCCTTGAGGTGGCCATTTACTTCTCTATCAACTGCTCCTCCACTTTCAACTACCTCTGAAGTTTACAAGATGTTGGAGAAACTCTTTCTCCTACTACTAAAACTGCAGGACTCGTATCCTTTTTAAAATGAACTTCAAAAATTTCTACCATCAAATTAAAATCTATTGATCAATACAGAAACAACCTGTCTGGGATGATGAATGTCAGGGCACAGCTAACTCATAGATCATACAATTGGTAGCATGTGATTGGCTGTCTGTCTGTGATGTCATTGACAGGTGCATTTCACTGACAGTTCATTTCAATCTCATTGCTGGGCTTTAAAGCTCAACTCATGACTTGATACATGTTTTGAATATAGTATGATTGCTGAGACAACCTATGACTAACAGGAAAACAAGACAAAAGTATTGCTTGGAAACATGCCCAGATATATCATAGTGTTTAAGAAATAATATATAACCTAATTCCCCAAAGAGCGCCTCAAGATTTTCAAAGTGTACTGTAGGTTGGTCTAAGGGAGGGGAGGGTGAGGGAGATCAGTGATAGTACTTGGCTTTCCTTCAGTTTCCCTTAACTTGTTAACTATTGAAATTAGTAAAATATCTGATGGTAGCATGAGTAAAGGAGAGGTGAAAGAGAAGGAAGTTCCTCTGCCCATTGACTGGCTACTCAAACCACTCAGAAAAAGGTTTAAATTTCATTTTTATGGGAAGAAACAAACAAACAACTTAGAGAAGGTGAGGAGAAATTTTACCTTGAGCATAATGTTTTCCCATGTCAGGCCACATGTCATTCCCTAGAGTATCATTTCTTTGTTTATTGGTTATGCGTGAGAAGACACATAAACATGGATACAACTCACATGTACATGGATACAACTCAAACTATTAATCTTAAATTCTTAAGAGAGTGATTATTCTCTTGAGAATAAAATTCTTTGTTTGATTTGTAGATATAGTATCCATGCACTCTAGGGAATGACCTGTGGTCTGAAATGAGGCACCATTCATTCCACAAATACTGTCTAAAGAATATAGATAATGTTATGCAATATTTCATGTTACTATTTATTCAATAATTAACAGCCAGAGTGGTTCTTCACTCAAGTACTGAACTGGATCAAGAGCCATGGAGACTTCATTCAGCATACTGTACAACCCATCTTTGACAAGGCTAATCTTGGATACATAGATGCCAAGGTATTATTAAAAGATGTCTGTCAATATCATGAAAAATTAATCTATGATGCTAAATTATCTTTATTACCTCCCCCCCCCCCCCCCCAGGAGGTAAATGGCCATTTGGATATTTAAATCTCTTGCAGTGGTTGGTGTTGGTGTTATGGGGAAAGCCCCTCCTCACTCCTTTTCTGAGGCCACACACCTCACACTAAGCACAAAAACGTTTAAATAGCAATAATATCCTAAGAAAATGCATGTGCATATTATCAAAAGCAATCTATAGACCCTTGCAGCACGTTGGAATGCAGCTCAACTTGGAGGCCAAAACAATAGGTTTCCAATTCTCAGGAGATTAAAATTCTTTTGTTTTGCCCTCCAAATTGAGCTGCTCTGACGTCATGTGCAAGGGGTCTATAGACTCCTAGCATGAGACATCAATCTGGGATCAAAAGAAGGAAAAACATTTACATAAGAATAGTTTTCAAATTTCTTGACATGTGAAGAAAAATTGTCTTGACCCCCAGATAAGGAATTAGTGCAAGGGGTCTACAGTATATACACTGTATTTTTATCTTTCTTTCTCCTTTGTTTCTTGTAGTTTGAGTTCATTCGTGGGCTGCTCAAGATCACAGTCGAGAAGATGGAACATTCCATTCCCTTGCTGTTGACAGATGATGTCCTGTTCTCCCATTTTGTTGACGAAACCCTCCTCTTCCAGCAAGAGGTTCATAATTTGTATGATTATCCCACCAGTGACCATCAGTGCTTAAATGTTTTGGTAATGCCCAAGTGCCTGGACAAGTGGGTTGAGTTAGAGCACAGATGTAAGTTGAGATGTCATGAAATATATAATAAGTTACTTTTTTATAGTGGGATACAATTTCAGTATAATAATGTATACTGGTTTCCAATTTGGCCCACTGTCACTCACACACACTACCACTACATTATATATTCTATGCATACAACTCTCAACATGTTGATTTTTGTGGAGGGAGGAAAACTAGAGAACCTGGAGAAAAACCCTTGAAGCACAGGAGAGAACAACACATTGAACAAATTCAACTCACATATGATTTCTCATGCTACCTTTCCTCTTCCCAACCCCCTCAGAGCCTCGCTCACAGGCTAAGATGAAGTAATAAATCAAAGTGTTTTCTGTGTTTGTTTGCTTGTTCAGATGCAAAGGAGAACCTCAAATTATTGGTAACATCCTCTACAGCATGGAAGGGAAAGTATCAGGATGTTGGAGGTGAAGTAGATGAAACAAGAACACCTGAATGTGCCGAAGGATTCGTTACACTATTAACTGTTATTACAGGTATTATTTGTACTTCATGATGATGATGATTATGATGAAAATGCAGTACATCTTATGTCAATAAGACATATATTAAAACATTTATACTTGTCCTATTTACAAACATGGCTGTTACTGATGATTGATGATAGTGATGCTGCTGATGTTGATGATGATGGTATATAGATGATATATGGTGGTGTTTATGGTGATGATGAGAATAATGATGATAGTGGTAATGTGACAAGGATTGTGATGATGCTGGTGTGGTTGTACTAATGGGTATTTGGTGATGATGAAGACAGTGTATTTTTCTGTTAAAGAAAAATATTGTGATTATACCAAGTTTTAAGTACTCATGCTAAGATAGTCAATCATTGCGATATATTTTTATTTGTTTCTGTTTCCCCCTCATCAGACCGCTACAAAGATTTACCAACACACGACAACCAGATGCGGTTTCTCGACGTCCAACTTGATCTCATAGAAGAATTCATCGACCATCTGTACGACAGAGCCAAAGAATATTCTAACAACCCTGTCGATGCCATGTCTCTCTCGGTACTCAACGCAGCTCATTTCATATCATACGTACTTGAAGACTGGACTGAGCAAGCGGTAAGATGCAATGATGATGATACACGATGCTGACGATAGCGATGATGATGATGACGATGATTGGATGATAACGATGATGGTGATGATGATGATGATGATGATGCACGATGATGATGATACACGATGCTGACGATAGCGATGACGATGATGACGATGATTGAATGATAACGATAATGGTGGTGGTCACTGACGAGGGTGATGATTTCTTTTTGTTTATTTCAATATTGTAATTATATTTTCCAGTTTAGTCTTTAAAACGGAGTCCTGTAAATGATGGTGATGATAGTGATGATGACAATGTTGATGATACAGTAGATGATGATGACAATGTTGATGATACAGTAGATGATGATGATGACAATGTTGATGATACAGTAGATGATGATGATGATGATGATCGTAATGATGGTGGTGGTAGTTGTAAATTACTTATCCTGCCGAAAATAAGAAACTGTCTGGCCATTTATCTTTATTTATTTCGAGCCCTGCGGATGATGATAATGTTGACCATAACTTTGATTTTTAGATAACAAATATTCCTATATTGATAAATTCCTTTTTTTTTTCTCGCAGATTTTCTTACAGCTACATGAACAAAGATTATTAAGCAACTCTGAATCGCCAGAAGATCATTCCACAGGAATTTTTAATCATCCTCTCCAAAAACTGAACATCCTCAAAGAAACCATGATGCAAAAGATTGTAGAAAATGTTATAAAAGATTTTAAAGCTACGAGTACAGCTTATAAGAAAGAGAGGTAAGGACTAGCATATCTTATGCTGGTTAACACTTATATTGGTCAATCTATAAGCAATAACATTCAAATGTTTTACTCCTGAAATTAATGCTTAGCACTGAACTTGCTTTCATTGACATCCCTTTACTAAACACTGGAATGGTTTCCCACCTGAAGCCTTGTCTGGCATTGAATTGGCTTTCTATAACCTTTACTAAACACTGAAATGGTTTCCCACCAGAACCCGTGTCTGGCATTGAATTGGCTTTCTATTAACATGCCTTTACTCAACCCTGAAATGGTTTCCCACCTGATCTCGTGCCTGGCATTGAATTGGCTTTCTATTAACATGCCTTTACTAAACACTGAAATGGTTTCCAACCTGAACCCGTGCCTGGCTTTGAAGTGGCTTTCTATTAAAATGTTATTAAATGGTATGCGTAAACATCCAAGATGGCACCGGCTTATCTTTAAAATGTCTTAACATTTTAGAGGTTTCTTATTATCATTAATTTATACTTTTCATTGACGTTTAAATATTTTTTTCCCTAGGTGGCATAGTCTTCCCTCTCCTAAAGACCTCGCCCTCATGGCTCTCTCATCCGGTGCTTGTGAACTTCTTCTATTTCTAAAAGACAGACTCAAGAAACTAGAACGACAGCTCGCACGGGCGCTGTTCTCTACATTATGGCAACGTTTGGCACAAGAACTGAACAACGTCATTTACAAAGAGGTAACTTATATACCAGGCACGAACATGCCCCATGCTGTATGTGGTCTGTACTCTATTTTACCACGGGGAATTAACTAATCAGAAAGCGCATGTCTGACAAAGTAACTCTAAATCAAGCGGTCAATGGGTACTTCGCATGCGCAGAAACGTTTTACCGCTGAAAATTGGAACAAGTTTAAAAACAAATTTGTTTTGAAAATACAGTTATGTATTTTGTAACTTCAAGGAAATGAAAACTTCTAAATAAATTCTTGTGGTTCTGTTTTCAACAGGTTATTCTTGAGTGTCATTATAATGAAGGCGGTGCAGCGCAGCTAGAGTTCGACATGACGAAACATCTGTTCACTTTGTTTGGAGAATACACTTCAAAACCTGAAAACTACTTCAAGGAGTAAGTAATGCAAGCAACCTTGAAACTCTGACCGAGCTTAGTAGTATAGTATGGTGTATTTAAAGAAGTAAAAAGAAAATTGGCGCACTCAGTGACACGCATTTGAACTCAAACACTTTGTGCATACCGCTCTTGGGTTAGGAAATGAAAAGCCTATGCAAGCATCCACACATGCGCAGTATGAAGTGAACAATAGACAATGTGCATCAAAGCTCACAAAACTCTCTGGGAAACCGAGCCCTGCAAAAATGAAACAGGAAAATCGAAGACAATATCAGAGGAAAAAAAATACTCTGTTATTTTCGTCTGTTGAAATACTTTCATTTCCATAGAAAATGTTGGAGGAAAAATTGTCAGATGAATTTTAGAGGAGCCAAAATAGCGTAAGGACTTGGTTTCCCATCATGCTTTGTGCTAGAAATTCGAGCTCGTGCACATTGGCTATTATGTTTTTGATCTCCATGACAACATTAGACAAAGTTTTCATTTCTGTATAGTTTTCTTTACTTCACAAAGATAACGGAAGTGACATTATCTCATTGAAACGACGTTTGACCGATCTTTCTTTCCCCTAGGGTCAAAGAATGCTGCATCCTTCTGAACCAACTACCAGGCTCAGCCCTTCTCATCATGGAAGCCCTCAATAATCGTCAGTCGTACTTTGATGACGTCAACTCCTCTCCTAAAGCTACTCTCAATGAACTAGGAGTTTACAGACTGTCACCTAAAGACGCTCAGCGCGTGCTCAATCTGAGAATCAACTGGCCAAAAACATGAACACGTTAACACTTACCACAGGGTGACCATGTAATTTTGTACCTCACCACAGGGTGACCAAATATTCGTGCTTCCTTAGTCCAGAGCTGGACCCACTTTTATCGATGCGCGCGCGGCGAGGACGAACCGAGTAGTGGAAGGAGACTGGTGAGAATCGTATTCTGCGTATTTCGTGCGCGCGCGCTGTTTTCCTTTTATTTTTGCGATATAAATAGTTTAATTAATCAGTTACTGAGAAAAGTGGGTCCAGTTCTGGACTACAGCAACGTACATTCCAAAATTGTCCTCTGATTACTACAAACGTATTGTCAGCTCATTACAAATTGAAAGTATAATAACTGACTCATGTGAGCTGATCTCACAAGAAGAACCACGTGACTCGAGTCGGTTACCTTGGAGACGCTTGTCAAAAATTTTATATAAAATTCATTAAAATTATTGTCGCCTTCATACATAATATATTGGTTTGTAACCAAAAAGAAAGACTTTATTAAAAGATTTGAATATTCAAAATTTCTTTGTTGGTTGGTATCATAATTCAAACATAAATTGTATCCTCAACCATAAATTGACATTTATTTTGCCAAGCTTTCGGGCTTAATTGCCCATCCTCAGGGCTAAATGTAACAAACAACGACAGTTACAATCAACTGTTTAACTCACGCTCATCGCGCAATCAAGCATTTTTAAGCGCTCACGAGTATAACAGGTAGAGCGCGCGCGCTAACATAAAGAATGCATTCTAGAATTGAATTTTTGAGATTTTTGAGATTTGAATATTGTTGGTTAATATTTTTACTTACCTCGTCGAGAATGGCTGCATGGCGTATTCTTTCCTTCGGTGTTAAAATACACAGACAGAAGCGCGACTGAATATTGGGTTGACTTCGGTCCCTGTTAGGTTGAACCACGTTGAATTGTGGCAGAAGAGAACATGCCAAGTGTTACAGTATTAAACTCAAAAGTTCCAGAAGTCTTGCACATCAGAGGTCTGTCATCGTGTGCATGTCACGTTGATCTTGTCACGCCAATGGCAAATCATGATATTTTGCTCAGCCTCTAGCCTCCTACGCAGACGCTCTTAGGATCGTCACGCAAAGAAACGTTGCGTGACGACGTGACGACCCTAAGAACGGCTGCTCAGCCTCGTAAACAGTAATAGTTATTATTAGCTGTATAAGTGTTTCGTCAAGCAATTTTTTCTCGGAAAAACATTTCCGAGCACCTGGCGGGATTCATTTAAACCCACGACCTTCAGGTTGCTAGCCGGGTATTCTACAAGTTATAGTAATAGTTGTTTTAGTCTATGATATTTTTTTTTCTTTTAATGAACGCAAATTTTGTCTTTACACATCGCTTTACATGAAATTTCCATTTCATATCTACATAATTAAAAATAAATATTGCCATTTTTAGTTATTAATAGTATTTTTAAATCCAATTTTGAGTAAAATTGTTGAAGTCTCTTGGCGTAAGAAGCTATTCCAAACTGTTAAAACCTAGAAGTAATCAAAAAATTTAAATATTTAAAACAATTTTTTTTATCAAATTCTCTATCTTATGGGGGAGGGGAGTGTGGTGGGGCACATTTTGACATACCTCGTTTCAATCTCTAGTTGCGCAATCTTGTTGCCATGGTGACAGTGTATCTGAGCAACGCAATCTGTAGTACTTGGTACTAGTGGGTCGATTTTATTTCGGTTGGTATCAGTGATGAATGAAACATCTTGTTCTTGTTGTGTCCATGGTTGATCCATGCTCACCTGGACTGCAGCGTCAGATGATTCAACTGAATTGGAAATATGAACAAAGAATATATACGTGTAGTCTCATAAAGGTTAATTGATTAATCAAGCCTCTTATTTAAATATCAAACCGATTATACCCTCTTTAACTCCGCGAAAAAAAATCCCCCTGGAACCGAGGGTAACCCTGAAACAACCTGATCTAAGTCAAGGCATATGACTAATTCACGGCCGATTGAATTCGTGTTTAGGATGTGGAGTTAATTTGCGGAGGTGGGAAAACCGTAGAACTGGGAGAAAACCTTCGAGGCAATGCAGAAAACCCAATCAACTCTAGATCTACTCCAAAATTGAAACCAGGGAACCTTGAAATAAGGCACGTGAACTACCTCTACTCCAACCTTGGTCCCTCCACCAATAGTTGCGCGCTGGGTACTTAATCGAACTGAAGGCATTGCATGAAGGCGTGTTGACAGCTCCTAGCCTATATACTTCATGTATGAACCTGGAGAACAGTTTTAACCAGAGCTAGAAAACTATAGCAATTCGCATGCTTTGGTAAAATGACCGCTGACTAGTCTTACCTCTTTTTTGACAAACAAAGATTGACTTGTAGAAGAACAAGACTGTTAGTAAACCAGCCAGTGCAGCTACACCTGGAGCTATACTTTGTACTTGACGAACGTATTTGGTACATTTCGAACATTCGTCTCTGTCAAGAGAATTTAAAAAACAAATTTGTAAGTACTATGTATTTGAATCCGAATTCATTTGGAAAAATCAAAATACAAGGCACGGTAACGGAGTGAACCAATCACAGCTTGCGGTACCACATCTCATCCAATCAAAACGCGCGGATACCGCACGGTCACGGTCACGGTACAGCACGCCCGCGTTATACGCTTTTTGCAGTCATATGAAGCCTTTGTAATGGAAATCTATAAGCTTTCATTTACGTTAATGTTATGACAAAATGTTGGACTTACACTTGGTGATCACGTGGATTGAGCTCTTGGATGATTGCTATGACAATACCGCTGGACAATTTATCGCTGAAGCTGATCGCACCATATATAAAAGCCCCGTATGTCTGTATACAAATAAATATGGAATGCAAATAGATATGGAATACGTCCTTTCAGTACTACGTTGGTGTAATGACTTAAACTGACCCCATCCCTAGTAGGGCAAAAACAATTGCGTACGTACGGGGGGGGGGGGGGGGGGGGAATTCATTTCTTTCCACAAAGAGAGAAGTAATTAAAGCTAGATTCTTTCTGATAATTTATATTATTAAAATTTGATTATTATTACCTTATCGTCCCCTACAAGGTTAGCAATCATCGACAATGACGTCACCAACATCACAGAGCCACCGCTGCCCATAAGTACCGTAGCTGCATAGACGCCATTGCGCATGTCAACAGTCTGGAGATAGAACCATGCGCATGCGCATAGAGATAGGGTTGCGCCCAGTATGTATGTGATCTGTAATCGAACAAAAATGTGCGGTTTATGAGGGAGAGCGATAGAAGGGCCTTCGCGACGCGCGCTAAAATAATAAAGTGCGTCTAGCGCTACGACAAGCCAGAAACACGGCTTTAGTACCAAAACATTTGATAATTCATCTTTAGTATAGAAGCCTTGTATTTATGTTGTTCTTAATCATAAGTACTATAGATCTAAGATGTAGTGTTCAGTTGTTCGGGTAATTCTAGCTGTCATTAATCAAGTGCGCAGTGGCCTTCGATCACCATTTTCACAGCTCAGGATGGGTTATAAATCCATGTCCAAGTGGCATAAAATACATGTATTGTATCGTAGTGTATTGTTCTATATTGTATGTATTGTATTGTCTTCTATTGTCGTTCTATAAGCCAGTTCAAAGTTTCAGAATCGTTATCAGTGCGCGTGCGATTTTATCCCGAATTTTTCACCTTCTTTTGTTTAAACCTTTAAAAATGTGAGAAATTCGGGATAAAATCGCATGCGCACTGAAAATGATTCTTAAACTTTGAACTGGCTTATTGTTACTTGGACATGGATTTACAGCCCTAGGATGGATCTGCCAGGCTTTACTGTTGCTTTGCGCTACTTCTATCTTTATGCAAGCGCGCAATGCCCTTAATCATTAGCTTATGTATCAAGATGCAGTGCTCAGACTTTACCTTGGATCCAAGATTTTGATCTAGAGTCTTGACAACCAAACTGGATAAAACTCCACTGACGAGGACGACAAGAGGAAAGTACGCAATAGCTTCCTGTCATGGAATAAAAAATCTCAATCTTCTTCAACAATAACCATGAATAAAATCAGGGGCGTAGCAAGGACCTAGGTTCTGGGGGGCACCTCCGCCAAAAATCCCCGAAGCAAAATAAAAAACAATATTTACGACGAAATAGGGAATAAAACTTTCTGTACAAAAAGTGGGGGGCGCCAAGTACAAAAAAAAGAGGCCAAAATAATAAAAAAGGGAAAAAAACAAACAATTACCTATTTACAAAAAATTGGGGGGGGGGCATGTGCCCCCCGTCCCCTTTCCCCCTACGCTAGTGAATAAAATACTAGGGAGGGATTGTAATACGAGCGAATGAATGGAGGACAGGGACCGCGCCACGTATTTTGGATTGGGGGGGGGGGGGGGGGCTAACGACCGCCGAAGGCGGGAATTACTAGGGGAGTCAGGTGGCATGCTCCCCCAGAAAATTTTGAAATTATAACCCTCGGAAATGCGATTTCCAGTGTTTTGAGGGGCATCAAATTTTTGGAAATATTGAATAACTTGGCAATGAGAAAAGGCATTTCTGATTGTGACAAAAATAATTGCATTTGATAAAGTAACCAGAGTCTCATGTTTATTCGCAAATGGATAGTCTTTAAAAAACTAACTGATATATAGATGTATACACCTAATTGAAAGAAAGTTGTCATACAACATTTGAGCATTTGTAGTTTAGTGGATTAGGAATAAATTAAAAGTACAAAAGAAGATCATTGAAGCAGAACTCTTTCTTTTGTACTTTTAATTTATTCCTAATCGTGAAACTACAAATGTTCAAATGTTGTATGACAACGTTCTTGCAAGTAGGTGTAAAAACAATGAATAGAACATCATGACTATAAGACGTATAAACCAGTCATTTTTTTCGTAGGGTGTCTACAAGAGCTAGATATTTCTGTCTTCATTTTAATCTGAATGGCTTTCGTTAAATATTTAGGAGAAAAGTTAACATTTTTATTCCGTGTTTTACACGATTCTAATTTTGCCGAGCGCCGGATAGCAGAGCTTACAAGTTTTACAAGTTTCTATATTTTCAAGAGAGAGAGAGAGAGAGAGAGAGAGAGAGAGAGAGAGAGAGAGAGAGAGAGAGAAAATAATAATAATAATAATAATAATAATAATAATAATAATAATAATAATAATAATAATAAACAAAATGGCGGAAAAAATATTGGGGGGGCTATAGCCCCCTAGCCCCCCCTGTCGCGCGGTCCCTGGAGGATAATTGGTATTTTCGAGTTGGGTGTTTAATACTAGTGGTAGTGAAGTGAACCTTACAGAAGAGCCCCTCACGACATATTTTACAATCATCACTCCTGCTGTAACAAACTCTACTTACATATGAGGATAATACTAGTGAAATGAAATGCGTTCGGTGTGAATAATAGAATAAAGAATTAAGAGAAAAATATCATATGCCCTTGGCAGAAAAATAAGCCTTCAGCTTACCCATAAGATTAATATCGCCCTGGACCCCCACAGTTGCCACTTATACAATATTGCCTGGCTGCGTAACCAGCGCGGTTGGTCCTTGTAGTGTAGTGGTTAACACGTCGGACTAGTATACCGAAACCGTGGGTTCGAGTCCTGCCAATGGCATATGATATTTTTCTCTTAATTCTTTATTCTACTTACATATGGCCGAGAATCGAGCCCGCGACCCCAGGTACGAACTGCACAGCGGTGAGAGACAGCGCATGCCACCCAAACATGGTATTTTTCATATTTTTTATAGTTATTTTTTATGGTCTTTTAAGTTCCATACCTTTTCAAAGTTCAGCGTCTCTGTGAGGTAAAGAGCGAGGTAAGACTGAGAGATATTGACCACTAGTCTTGTACACATGTAAACTACTGCTGTCTGCAGAAAGAAAAACAAAATAAAATCGATGGGTCACCTTTGGATGGAGGAAAATTTCGTACGACTTTGAAAGACTTGCGTTACCGTGGCCGTGACGTGGCTTAAAAATATCGTCAGTTCCGCAACGGTACCCACTTTTTTTCGCTTGGCATTGCCCTCTTATTACTATCTTACGTACTCACCTTGTAGAGAGCAGAAGTTTTCAGCCAATCAGATCTAGATTGAGGGCGGGATGGCTTAGGTTTGGTCACGCAATCATCGCTCTTCTTCGAGTCAAGTGTAACACTTTGCTCCGGTGAAGTTGTCGCGTCATGACAAACTGTAAATGTATCTATTGTTTGACAAGACTGTGGATTTCTGTTCATTTTGGTCACGCAATCATCTTTTGCATCTGTCGTGCATTCGCTCGTGACACCATTACTTAGATTCTTACAGCAAAATTCAGGTTCTTGGTTGACTTCCAAGGCGGTATTTTCAAACGATTGCGTTACCAAATCTTTTCTCGAAGAATTCTGATCTCTACCAGGAAGAACACTCGCTAAAATGAAAAACAAAGCTGATTATCTCTTGAAATCTTTATGAGATAACTCATTTTGGAATGTTGTGGTGCTTGCTATTTAGTTTCTAGCGGTGCGCGGTGTATCGGAGAGCGGGAGAGCAGGAGAGGGAGAGAGAAGGATAGAGTAGAAGCGAGAGGAAGGAGCTCGAGTTCCCTAAAACGTTCCGTGAGGTCACGCAACACTACCTAGGCTATATATAGGGCGGAACGGATAACCCGCGGTCGGTAGAACCTCAGTTGTCGTGCTTTGATAATATATGATAAGGTACAAAGTCCTTGCTATTGATGATTCATTCTAGAAGGACCAAGTAGATTCTGCCTTTTCAAAATCGCAAATAGAGAATCTAAAACCAGAGATATGGAGGATGTTAAAAGAGATTCAAGAAAAATAAAGTATACTTGCCACGATTCGATACATTTGGTTCTTGCTCACTTAGTTTCAATTCTTGTCGCTTTAAGTAGCCAGCAGACAGCGGTTCTTTTATACCCACGTGGAAAATAATGTTAAATACGTTGCCTGTACCGATGATGATAAAAGATAAATACTGGAATACAAGACAAAAGGAGATTCATCATTCAATTCATTCTATACACCATGGCCACTTTCTTGCGCACCTTTACCTTGGACGTAAGGTTTTCCCATTTCAGACCACGTGCCATTCTCTTGAGAATGAGATTTTTTGTTTGAGTTGTATCCATATTCATGTGTCTTCTCATGCAAAACGTTAAACAAAGAAATTATACTCTAGGGATGACACAAGGTCTTAAATGGGAAACGATTTGTGTATTCTTGGGCTTCTGCTGCAAATTTCTGTAGTTCAAGGGAAGCTTCGACGACCTCATGGCGCAGTGGATTATGGGGTTGAATGAGTGGGCACAAGATGGCGCGTACCAAAATTCAGCCCCACAATTCAACGCAACACGAGGTATCGTGCCATTGGAGAATCGCATTATTACATTTTAAATGACTTACCATAAACTCATGCCAGACTTTTGGGGTTATTTTGTATTCAGAGCTTTGTCCAAGCAAGACCCAGGTGACTCCATACACGTAAATACCACAAAGAAATGTCATGGCGGACCTGGAAGAAAGTCAACAATAGCATAAAAGTGTGATTAGGATGACTGTATGATAGGCGCAAAGGGAGCGGGGCGGAAATAGTAATCAAATATCAAGGTGCACCCGACCACTTTTAGTTTATGGAACCCTGAAACAACATCTGGGTTGATCCAAGTCAGGGCACGGCTAACTCACAGATAGAACCCTAAAACAACATTCGTGCTGATCTAAGTCAGGGCATGGCTAACTCACAGATCAAACCCTGAAACAACATCTGGGCTGATCTAAGTCAGGGCATGGCTAACTCACAGATCGAACCCTAAAACAACCTCTGGGCTGATCTAAGTCAGGGCACGGCTAACTCACAGATCAAACCCTGAAACAACCTCTGGGCTGATCTAAATCAGGGCACGGCTAACTCACAGATAGAACCCTAAAACAACATTCGTGCTGATCTAAGTCAGGGCACGGCTAACTCACAGATTGAATTGGAATTTAGCGTATCAGGTTTTGCAGAGGGAAGAAAACCGGAGAACTAGGCACGGAGAAAAATGCTCGAATACGAGGCCAGAGACCTAACAGAGACTAAACTATTAAGCTTTACAACTTCTCATCCCGCCGGGCTTCTCATTCACCCACCCCAGAGAAAATTGGGATCAAAATGAGATTTGAAGAACGAACAATAACAAAGGCAGTCTCAAAACAAGAGCCCATCTATCGTCGTATCAATACAGTTGTCTAGTCTCGGGCATTTGCTTCAACACATGCAGGCTAACGTCACGTCAAGGGGACTCCCTGTGGCTTGTGTAATGGCTTTCCCGGGACATTTGAATTTTTCACATTCCAAAACTAAATGCGCACGTGGCTTCGATATTCACGTTTGTTAATTGTGCACGTGAAGCGCATGTAGGGCGCATGCAGGGCGCATGCAGGGCGCATGTTCTAACACGAAACTAACTCTAAAATACTGTCATCGCTAATCACCATGTATGACCCCGGAGAACAGTTCTAACTAGTTTGAGTTAGTTAGGGTCGGTTTGAAGGAGGTAGGAAAAACCGAAAAGCCAGAAAAACCCTCGTGACCTCGCTTTGTACTCCTATCAATGACTTGAAATAGATCAGTTGTACTTTGGACCCATGCAGGGCAAGGGAGATCCCCTTTTAACTCTGACATATACCTCCCACTTGGCTCTATCAAGATAACTTTGTATTGATCTCAACACTCTACCACGATAAAGGACGATGTACTTGTTTAAAAACCGGTTATCCTACTTATCCTGCTGAGAAGAGCGCAGAGCTACAGAGAAGAGAACTTTTCCTGGGTCGTACAGAAAGGAAAAAAAGCAAATAAAGAGTGCATCTAGTGGGGAATTTCTGTTAGTGTAACACGGTCAGTTTACGAGGATTACCATGAAGTATTCTTTTCCAAATGAATTAACTACCGCTAGACAGCATTCTCAGCAACTTTATAGTTAGGTCATATTCTTCTCTCCAGCACGGTGATGACTTGTATTAACTCTTCTCCTTGACCGTCGAGTTTCTTCAACATCTAAAACCTTTTGGCCTCTTGCTTATCTTATCTCTGAAACATCTTTTCAGTCCGAAACAAGACAACTTAAAACCAAATGTCAACAAAAAAAATTCTTCTAAATTTGAAAACTTAAGACGTTGTTAACTTCTGCGCTGTCATTTTTCTTCTTCGCAAAAACAAGACTATCGACGAAAAAACATTCAAGCTGTCTTTTTCTCTTTATATTTATTTTTTCGGTAGGGATTTTTGGCTAAAGGGGAAGTCAAAACAACGTAATGAAACACGGAATGAATAAACACGGAATGAATAACCGGAACTTTACTTGCGTTTCGAAAAGTCAAACAAGGCGCTAGTATAGGTAAAAACACTTCAAAAACTGATAACCTTTATTGAAGGTGGAGTTCTGTGGTTTTTTTTATGGCTGCCATGTTGGTTCAATTCAGTCAATAAAACATTTGTCACCAGTTTCAATCGTTCTATTAATCAACATGGCGGACATTCTTTGTGTTATTTCAGCAATGCCTCAGTTTCGATATTTCATTTCTATATATGAGTGATACAAACCAGGAATACTGACTGCATCAATGACTAACATACCTGATTGCATTCAGTTCTACTCGCTCGTCCTCTCTGCGTGATATCTCCGGAATCAAAGACAAATGGCTGATCTGTACACATCCCCAACCAAACTGAAAAACAGCAGCTATTCCAACATAGTACACCATCTTCAAAATATCACTTGTTGCCTGATCCAACAAACGGATTAGAAGCAAAGGGAAGGATGCGGATACCAGTACTGTACCTATCAGATGCCATACTTTTCTCCGTCCATATCGACATACAGTTCTGTCGCAGATGATACCAATAAAGGGAGTGAAAATGCCATCCGCGATCTGACCGAGAAGGATTACCAGCCCTGTGTGGCGGTTCGAAAGCTCCACCACCTTAGTGAGATAGATGATCAAGTAACTGAACCAGACGCTGGATACCAAGTCGTTCAAAACGTGTCCAACCCCATGGACTGCGCGTTGTCTACAAGGAAGTTTTTCGAAGTCATTTTTCTTCTGTTTCCTGCTCTTCTTCTGCACTGTTCCCCAGCAAAGACAATTCATTTTCTTTGCAAATGCGTTACTGTTTGCCCTCGAGATAGCTTTCGCTTCAGCTTTCGGTTAGTATTTTTTGTCGTGACTTGAGAGTGAATCTTAGAGTGTCACCGAGTCTTCACGCGATAATGAGTTATCATGTACATCAGCATTCAATTTCTATTCCCCACTTATTGCACTCCCTGATCATGCGTCTAGATGTCACACCATTCAAACAGTTCAAACACAACAAATGCCCAGACAAAGACTTATGTCTTAGCCATCAAAATGACAATAGACACTAAATACACTAATATCTAGTTTCCACTAATAAGCACTGCGGTTTTTTCAAACGAGCTTGGCACGCACACAATCAAAGCAATCCAAGATCACCGAGAAGGTCGATTGGATTTTCAACCTGCTTTCAATCTCTCTCGTTCTTTCAGTTTCCATCCATCAAACTCTGAAACCAATTACATCATCTCGTTGGAACTTCGCTTTCTTTTGACCAACGAAATAGCTTGTATGAGATAAAAAGCCCTGATATTTGAACTGATGAACTTTACTAAAAAATGTCAGGGGAATCTGACAAATGACATCATAGACAAATACCTTCACCATGGTAACAGCTTCGAGCGCGCGCCCTTATAATATTAGTATCCCAGCCAAAATAAAGAACAACATATGAAATATTATTATCATTATTAATGATGTATTATCTAGATAGTGATTATATATTTATTTCAGTTTAAGCTTTGAAAATTCATGTTCATTTTTCGAATTCGATAAACTGGTTGAGATTTGACCCCGTGTCACGCTTATTTTCTTGATTATTCAAATCAGTCACAGCGGAAGATAACTTCTGTATAACCCTTATTGAGCGACCACCCACGGGCAATTGTCAAGTGGCCGCTTAATAGAGGTTAGCTGCTCTGTGGACTTGGACTACTGGTTACTAAATAGAGGTTAGCTGCTCTGTGAACTTGGACTACTGGTCGCTAAATAGAGGTTAGCTGCTCTGTGAACTTGGACTAATGGTCGCTAAATAGAGGTTAGCTGCTCTTTGGACTTGGACTAATGGTCGCTAAATAGAGGTTAGCTGCTCTCTGGACTTTGACTAATGGTCGCTAAATAGGGGTTGGCCGCTCTTTGGTCTTGGACTACTGGTCGCTAAATAGAGGGGCTGGTCGCTAAATAGAGGTATAAATGACAGTATAAACCTACTCTATATTTTCTGAATACAGTATTCGGACGGTTGGGTTATTTGTAGTTCAAATATTTCAGCCTAGATAAGGGGAGTGCGTTTTGAATGCGAAATTTTGCATCACATATCGACTGCAGATGGGGCAAAATTTGTTCTCGGGGGTGGGAGTGGGAGTGGGGGACGGGTTACGGACCCAATACCCTCTTCCTTAAATAGTATTCTTGTAACAAATAAGACAGAATAGATCGTACGTGCTCAGCTGAAGAATATAATCAACCTTTACATAACCTGTACTTAAAATCAAATATACTAAAACAGGAATCCCATAAAAACGAGAAATATTACGAATGGTGGGTTTCCTGTGGTGGTATTTGTCAAGAGAGCACTAGTAACTAAACCACAACTTCCATGACGTCATATTATGATCAAAATAGTTCATCTAGAACTTCGTTTTCCTACGAGAATCCTTTAAAAAAATGTCCGTAAACAAGATAGAATGCGCCGATGGCCGGCTAACGTTGCATGGAGATTAGTAAGTCATGGTTCTTTTGAGATTTCTTATCAGATTTTTGAATGAGTGGAAATATAGTGTAGTTTCATGTTCGTTTTGTCAGTGTCGTGTATCATCAAGATGGCGTCCAATTTGAACTACATGGAGACGGGATTCCTGCATTTATCAAAGGATCGCGAAAAGGGAACATATTTATTTCAACGAACAGAGTAAGTCTTGTATTATCTTTCTTCTGGTACCGAAATTATGTTGCCATTCCTTATTTCTCACTCGAAAACATCCCGAAAAGAATGCTTGAACGAAATGTCGTAATATGTGTGGAAAATTATGAGAAGTGAACAAATGAAATGTGAAATAAAACACAATAAGAGATCTTTTAAGAAAGACTTTTGTTAAAATATATGTATGATTTCTTACAGGTAATATTTGCCCCATCAGTAAACCAAGGTGTTGGATCATTCTCGATGAATTTTCAAAGCATACGAGGAGTGGAGGTAACGACAAATTATTTCCCTGCATCTTGACATGTGGTTTATGTCATGATTGATACTGATTGCGCAGTTTGGAAACATTAAAAATGTATCATAATATATATATGAGTAAAAATATTCCTTCTTTGAGCTAATTTCATTCAGAATTAGTTATATTTAGGTTATAAAATAACTATAAATTCGACTATAATAAGAATTTTTGAATAATTGCAATTAAAAGCAAGTCACATGAATCAGCAAAATCGTATCACGAAATCATAATGATTCATAATTAATTTTCAATTATTAACTTCTAATGTTTATTATTAATAATATTAGTGTATAAAGATGAGAGTTATTAAGCTCTAAACCTTGGTATTTATCAAGTAATATATTACAACAGCTGATATAATTGAATTATCGCAAGCTACGGTTTTAAATACCTGAAAAACTTTCTGAAATTTTTTTGGAACATGGATAAACCAGTTTACAAAGGTTCCATTTTTTTCGGTCTGGTATCCTAAAAATTATGCATTCTAATTGGGTGTTTCAGCAGGCATTGTTTTCTCAGTATCTGCCCACGGTCCGGTATCCTGATGTAATCCGCACGCCTGCATGAGTTAACCAATGCAAAACAGGGGGGAGGGGGGGGAATAAGTTATTTACCATCCTAAAATTGGTCTGGATAGGGAAAAACTTTGCCCGTGGGCACAGTTTTCCACTATTTGTGAGATAAATGAAATTATATATTTCAGGTGTATTGACTGAGTGATATTAATAATGTTGAATTACTATGATTGATGTTAGGTCAAACAGCCAATGTTTGGAGCAAATTACATAAAAGGAGACGTTATTTCTGAACCTGAAGGTAACAGATGTGATAAAAGTTTCTTCATACTTCAATATCAATATAGCATCCTGAAACAACCTCTCTGGGGTGATCAAAGTCAGGACATGGCTAACTTACAGATCAAACCCTTAAACAACCTCTCTGGGGTGATCAAAGTCAGAGCATGGCTAACTTACAGATCAAACCCTGAAACAACCTCTCTGGGCTGATCAAAGTCAGGGCATGGCTAACTTACAGATCAAACCCGAAACAACCTCTGGGCTGATCAAGACCCCAGAGGGAGTCAGTTACATCACTTTACTAGAACTTGCTGCCACAAAGTTGACACACACAACCCGAGATTACAGCATGGTATCAGCAACAAAGCTAGGTTTTTGAGTCAGTATGTGTGAGCTAGGGCTGCAGGAAGTTGTTTTGACCCACTTCATCAATGAAAAAATATGTAATTCATCACCTAATAAAGGCATTTTTACTAATGATCCATCAGGTGGCTGGGCAGGAAGAGGTACATTCAATATTACCTTCAATAGTGGAGGAGCAATAGAGTTTGCCGAGCACTTCCGTCAAGCATTTACTTCAGGTATATATGTCGTCTTGCCTTCATCTCTGCTGCGCCTTTCATAGCTGTCATTTGATTCCATTCTCTTTTTTAAATGCTGGCGAGAAGGATATAATTACTTTATCTGAATCTATATAACACAATCTTAAAGCCACTTTTCATGCTATGAGATAGCCTGCATTGCTGCAGTGTTGTGAGAGGAGGAGGAAGGGAAGGTGATCTTCTTTGAACCACCACAGACTACCCAGCAATGTAGGTTGCCTCTGGGACAATCAATTTCACCAGCTTAATTAAAGCACCATCTGAAGGTGTTAGTTCAAGGAAATGTCGGACATACATTTTCAATGGTGGGGAGAGAAATTCTAGAGATCTCTGCCCCAGGAAATTACCTTATTAGACCCTCCCAACCAATTAAAAAATACCAGTATCGCAAATTGATGGAAGTAGGGAGATGTTTTTGGAACAATGCATTAAACTATGGATTATTAATGTTGCAGCAAACAGACCAGGATCCAGACCTATGCCACCTGCAGGGCAACAAGATCAAGTATTCCAAGTATATAACAACTACCCCCCACCAGCACCACAGCCAGGGTACTACAACGGACCTCCCTATCCAGGTTACTATGGCAACCCACAACCTGGACCTTATGGCCCACCACCTCAACCTGGTCAATATGGACCTCCACCTCCTGCTGGTTACTATGGTAATGTCATTTAATCACTTTGTAAAATTTAGTACTGTTTACCAAATATTAGCTGCATATACAGTATATTTAACAATTAGTCCTCAAGTCCGAATGGTCTATGAGTCAATCTGAGCCCATGAGGTCGAAGGCCAAATGGGCTATTGATTCGTAGGCCATGAGGGCGAGAGGTCTAATTGTTTTAGTAAAAACCTACTAATCGGTCCAATAAAAGGATGCAAAAAGTTTTGGATTTTGCTTTAAATATATTTTTTTTGGTTTTCAAAACCGGCGCTTTTCGCTACTAGAGGTCTATCACTAATAGACCCCTAGTAGCTCAGCCAATCACAGGGCTCGATTGGTGATAGACCATTAGTAGGTTTTTTCTAATCAATGATATATTCAGTCAATATATTTCATATTTTTGACTGACAGCAGTGAAATGCAAATTCCAATGGGCAACTCAGCAACTTCTTTCAAATTTAGATAACGGCATATTGCACAACACTTACCTCTTTATGTGTACATTTATTTTTGCAGCTGCACAACCACCACAATATGCTCCTCCTGTAAGTATACAATAGATCTATGAATAAAGAGTTATAATAGATATATCTATCACTATCATCAGCATCATTGTCATCAGCAGCAGCATCACTACCATCAACATCATGACCATCATTATCAGCAATCCATCATCAGCATCATCAGCATCATTATCAGCAGCAGCATCTCCATCACTTTCATCGTCAACAGTAACATCATCACCATTAATATTATCAGTATCATCAGTAGCATCTCCATCATCATAATCATCATTGTGTATGAATATGATCGTCGAGGAGTATTAAGCAATTTAAGAAATTGCAAGCCCTGAAATTTTTGGGGGGGGGGCTTCTATACTTGCAATTACTTAAATTGCTTAATACTCTGCGACAACCATATTCATACACAATTTATTAACTGTGGATCAGACCAACATATCATCATAAGCATCATCATCATCATCATCATCATCATCATCATCATCGTCATTGTTGTTGTTGTTGTCGTCATCATAATGATATACAGTTAATGTAAAACAATACTTACAGATCTAATTGTTGGTTTGTTCTTTCAGGAAAATCCTCCTCCATACCCTGGACAAGCAGCAACACCCTCAGCACCACCTGCATACTTTCCTGGAGCAGGAGGTAGGACATTAGAATACAGACTGGTCTCTACTTGACATGGGGGTTGGGGCTGGTAGACCTTATTTGTCTTTGTGTAATGTTTTCCCATTTCAGACCACATGACATTCCTTGGAGAATAGAATTCATTGTTTGAGTTGTATCCATATTCATGTGTCTTCTCATGCACAACTGTGAAACAAAGAAATGATACTCTAGGGAATGACATGTGGTCTGTAATGGAAAAACATTGTGCACACCTAGATGAATAAGGTCTATTCAATCAATATCCCTCTATCACTGTGATTATATCCATGAAAAAAGAACTTGTGTGTGTATCATGATCAGTTGCCTGTTCACTCCACCACCACATCTGTCTTTTTCAATTTACTATCTGCACATGAGGTAAGGGTTGGGGGTGTGGGTGGGTTGTTCAAAGGTTTAGTATCAGATATACATACATAGATAATAATTATATTTTATTAAAGCATTATTTTTGCCTGCCTTTTAGGTACCAAAGCACAAGAAGCTTACAGCTCAGGACAGAATGTCTATGTTCCTTCCAACCAGGTACAGATCAACATCTTTTTCCCACCCAAAAGACAAATAACAATTCATTTATCTTTATTACAGTTACAGAAAATATCCATGCTTCTCTCTCCTATATTTGAATAGCGATAAATGCAGTTTGGGTAATTTCTTTTTGTTGCTGTGAAAACCTTTTTGTTGGCCAAAATTCACAAGGATTATACCTATCACATTATCAAATATTATATGACAATTAATTAATGATTTATAAATAATCATTATTTTCTGTGTTGCAGCCACGTGCACCACCACCACCATACAGTGCAGAGAATAAGAAAGATGTGTAGGATAATGGCTGCAGAAGTGAAATAGTTAATGGAAATAATTTGTGATAACCAAAATTAGCAACCATATAGTCTCTGAATAATTACTAGATAATCTCATAGTAAAGAGCTGTTTGGGAATGTTTTTTACTAAAATAATGTGATTTAGTACTAATTGCATTATCTACAACAAAAGCAGTATATATCTTTTGTAGAAATGTTCATAGCTGACAGAAGGTGTAAGGTTGACATACTGTGGGCCATTCTTTGTGTACCACATACAATAGAGGACACAGTGTGTACAATTCAATAGATACCTGTTGTATTCTTTGAATTGGTAGCTTCGTTTTACTTGGAGTTTGACTTGGATTCATAACTTTGTTGTGGATATTGAATTATGTAGACTGTTTGTGGTACACACAGAACCATCCTTGACTGCAGGATAAGATGGTATCATAAGACATCACAAAATCATCCTATTTTTATGTTTTCAAGTATAATTTATTTATCTTTAGCAACGTTTTGTCTCATTCCTCAGTTACAAAAAGCTGCATTGCCTTTTCTGAACTTGTTATATCTGAAATGGGTTAGGTGAGACTGAAATGTAATGTTTAAGAATCACTCTCAAGTTCCAGATATCTATTCTGACAGTGGAATTCAAATTTAGAAAAAATACTTAGTACTGCAGTGTACATGTACATGCACTAGGCTGTGTGCAGTTCAACTTGAATTCTAGTAACAGAGTTAAACAGGGTTGGTAGAGCTGTGTGCAGGCTAACAATGCACTAGTCAATATCATTTGATTGAACTGATGAATAACCAATGATGCACAATTCAAAATAATTGAAAAATTGTAAAAAAAATATATTAATTTACGGTAGAAATCTTCACTAAAAAAATTAAATAAAAATGTTAAAGTGTAAGGCTTTATTGTATACAGTCATTGCCAAAAAGGCAGTACTGTGAAAAAAGACTTAAAGACCAAAAGAAGTATCACATGATGGTTTGTTTATTTGTTTTAGACAAATAATAAGTAAAACAATAAACAGAGAATAATAATTATGAACTATACTTATATAAATTATATGATCGCTGGTCTTGCTAGTACCAAACATATTTTAGAGTAACTGTATTAGGTAACATGTGACATTTCTTTTGGTCTAAATTTCTTTTTTGGTGGACAACTTTAATGACATTGACTGTATTTTGTATCATTGTTTTATAGTCTTACTAATTAAACTTATAAGTTAATAAGAAAAGAAAATATTAATGGAGTAAAATACTAATAAAACATTTGATTTCTTGGCATTATAGAAATGAAATATTTGTCATAATTTATCACTTAATTGCTTAATAAAGAAATTAGTTCAAAGCTATTTTCAAAACTAGTTAAGCTATTTAAAGAGATATTAATAATCTTACCTCTAGTCGTTTTGATGAGAAGTTTCAGAAAATGGCTAAGATGAAATAGTATCTTATGGGCTACCTGTGTACTCCAAAGGGCTTGGTGACCCAGCACCTATGTTGACGTGTTTATATATCTAAGGTCGGTCGAACTTGCAAGAAGCCTGTTCGATATTACTCGACTAAAATACGACCGATCAGAGGGATTGTGCTTAACAGCAAGCACCCGACCCCAGAACTATTAGCTATCATTGCATTAACAAGAATTGAGCAAGCTATTCTTGATCGTTTGTGTGCATGATCACGGCTGGTCGTATCCCAGGGTATCATCGATCAATGTTGCCAATGCTCATCGAAATACTCCAAGAACCTCGGCAAGATTTTGCTTAAAAGCTGTTCATTATAGAGGTAAGGAACGAAAACTTGATATTTTTTTAGCTATCTTACCTCAAATAGCGAATTTAGGCCGATAATTCTACGTGTAGCATTCATGAGACATTATCTTATTTATTTATGTATTTTATTAAAATATTAAGTATTCTTTAATTATTTGATACGTTTAAAATGAGCACTAGGTGGTGCATGTATGACGCTCTTTTTGCATACAGCTATGTATAATAGTAGTAGTGTAGACACAGCGGCTGGTTTATTAGAGCCAGTGATATCGTGTGTCTGGTTAAGTAGTTTTCGAGATAATCGTATGCATACATCATGTAATGGGTGATATATCGAAACTGATTTATAGGTCATTACGTCATTCAGGAATTTCTATTAGTGGGTAAAACGACAACTGAAAATTCTTGGGGCAGTGGAAGAAACTGTAAATTATTACACGATATTTTAGGAAATTACCCATTTCCCGGAGGGAGAGGGGGTAACGAGGACGAATGAAAATACTGAAGAAGCGGTGAGGATAGGGAGGGAGGGAGAGAGGGAGGAATATCCCACTGTTTTGTATGTTTAAGAAAATACTGAACTATGGAAATTCTAATGGTCTTTCCAAAGTGTTTGTAAAGGGGAGAAATAGAAAACAAAATGGACATTCAACCAGGGGAAGGGCCAGGACATTGAACAGTCTGCATAGACCTTTTTAGTTTGGGTTTCCTACGAGCTGTTTTCCTATCTCAGACCACGTGTCACTCTCTTGAGAATAAGATTCTTCGTTTGAGTTGTATCAATATTCATGTGTCTTCTCATGCGCAACTGTTAAATAAAGAAAGGATACTCTAAGGAATGAAAGGTAGTCTGATATGGGGAGCTGCATGAGCTGAGGAAGACCTCAATTTACAAAAGCAAAAAACGTGCGTGACAAGCTTCACCTATTACTCCACCTTCAACAATAACTGACACGTGACTTACCATCACAATGCCACGCCCTCTCGGCACGAACACATATAAAGAAGCTGTTAATCAAAACCATTTCCTGTCTTTCTCTTTCAGGTTGACACAACTCGCTTCTTTTAATCATGCTACGACGTGTTGTAGTGGAGAATTACGTTATCTTCAAGGGTCGCCATGAACTCGACTTTGATGGTAAAGAAGGTCGTAACTTTTATACCTTTGTCGGAGAAAACGCGAGCGGTAAAAGTAGTTTGGTGGCGCTCATGAAGGCCGCCTGCAATCTTCAAGAAGAAGGGCCAGATTTTGAGGTCATAACTAATGGCAAGGGCGAGTCTAAGGTGGTCTGTCAATTTGCATTCAACAATGGTAAAGATTTGGTTAAGGTCTGTGAAGAATCCTGTGCAACCGCTGGACAAGCCACAAAATTATCCGCAGGCTTAAGCTCTTGGTTTTGTGATGAACTGATCAAGATTCCTTCGCCTTTGCTCGAACCAATCAAAATGGCTTGTCGTAACGTCAATACAAATCTAGACCTCCTTATTGGTCACAGACACCAGCCAATAGGAACTCAGTATTCAAGACCCGATTATGATCCCGATATAGATCCACTCAGCAACTCTCAGTTTTTGTACATCATAATGGACGATGGGATCTTTGTTGCTACCAAGTCGGAGGGGATTATTACTACCGGATTCCACGAGTTGTTACCAGGGGGGGTCAACCCCATGGACTGGGTCCCTCAGCATTCATTCCTCCTCAATATCATCAAAGTCCCGTATATTACCGAGGGATTTTCAAGGAACACCTCCAGTAGTAGCTTTGAGTCTGTGTTCCAGTCCAACTTTGCAAATAAGGTAACACTTGACCAAGATGTCGCTATGGAAACAGTCGAAGAATCGGGAAACCAATCTCAAGTGGATGGTGGGGCCATAAGTATGATGCAAGGTGTTGGTGAGAAGATATTCAAGACGGGCCACTGTGAAGAAGCAGAAAATCCGAGCCCGAAACTTCAGCATCGTCAAACTGCTGGTCGGCGGCGTTCATTCAAGCGCATGTCAAGTTTTGGTGGACTGGCATGGTCTAATTACCACGAGCTGAAGAAGATCATTGTGGTTGATCTGTTGCGTGGTTTTCCTTCTGAAAACTGGTCGGAGATCCATGTTCTCTTCCATGAAATCATTGGTAGCAAATCTGTTTCTTTTGAATTGAACACGCAGAATCTCCCACAAGAATCCTTCCAGATTGTAGATACCAAAACAGGTCGAGTCATGCGGAGGATTCCAGAGGGTCTGTTCACTGCGTTCATCATAGCAGCCTTACTCGTCAAACCAGGGTCAAGAAATGTTATCCTAGACGAACCAACCCGTGGGATGCATCCGCTGCAAATCCGAAGATTGCGCAACATTCTAATGCGCGAGTCCGTGAAGAGGCGCAAATGCATCATTGCGGCATCTCATTCTCCTGAGCTTCTTGATGTTGACAGGATTACTCTAATCTGGCGATTCCAGCTTCTACCGGACGGATACTGTCAGATAAGACGAGTGACGGCTAAATATACCGAGAGAGAGTTGCTGTTTATTGGCGGAGCCGAGGTACGTGAAATCTTCTTCTCACGACATATAATCTGGGTGGAAGGAGAGAGCGATAAGAGATTTATCGAGGCCTTGCTGGGCTTGTTTGACGAGGGGAACAGCGATCTGTGGAAAGTCCTGACTGAGCATAACACAAGGACACTGCTATCTCGGGAGGAATCCGCGTCAACTGATGGCCGCTCTCCGTCTAGAAGCCCTTCTCCTAGACCTTTTCCACGCGGGTACGATGCGTTTATCTCGACTCTGTTTCAAGATCCAGCGTACGAGAGACAATACTTCACAGACGAGCAACTCAGCCTTGTGCAAGAAGCTGTCCGAAGCTGTAAGGTCGTATCCATCGGCGGGAAGAAAAATCTTTGGAAAGGAGCCGGAATCTGTCGAGATTTACAAATCCCCTTTGCGGTGATCTGCGATTTAGATGCGATTGTCCCAAATTCGCGAGAAAATTCCATTCTGTCCCAGTTTGAGAAATGCGAAGGAAATTGGAAAGCAGCCAAAATCCCGCATGCAAAGACGAGGCTCGTAGACGAAGAGGAAAGTCCAGCCTCCAAAGCCATCGATGACAGTGATCGAGAACGCATCGCTAAACTGAAATCGTTACGATTTGTCGGGGACGTCATGCGATTCTACGACAGGGAGCTGTACTTCTTTACTTGGTGGCTGATGGGAGGAGAGATCGAAGACGCCGTGCGGTTGACGCGCGCACAGTTCGGTAAGAAGTTGTGGCCTGATATGTTATCTGCAGAACTCAAAGAGCTGATAAAATCATTATTGGATCCAAGGAAACTGCTACTGAAGGATCCGAAATCAAAGGAGGCAACTAAGCAACCAAACTTAGAAATATTACGATGTATCAATTTTTTGATCCGATTCTTCAGTCAAACTTTACAATTTGCGAGTTAGAGAAGTTATAATAGTAGATATCAGAGTTACCTTCCAGTGCCTTCAAACAATTGTTTCAAGTCGAGGCATTTGGGTCAACGACACAGTTAATGTATAGACTCTTTTAATAAACCCTACAATGCTTTATTTTCCGCGTTTGACGTCAAATATATTCTTTTTAATTTCATTCAAAAGAACAAATTTCAAAAGAATAAATGTGACGTCAAACGCGGAAAACAAAGTATTGCGGTGGGATTAATTACAAGGGTCTATAGAAACCTGAATCGAGTTTCATATCGTGGGAGGGCTGGATCGAACCGGAAAAATCGTGAAAAAGATGCCTTGAATATCCATATCCCAGGTATTTGTTTGTTCATTCGGTCAAAATCGGGCTGTATTAGTTGAGGTCAATGGTATCATACAACTAGATGTTACTGAAGAATTTTCATGTTATCCAGGTCAATAGTCGCCCCCTTCACTGAGTCCCTCGATATGAAACCCGGCAATGCCACGACTTAAAGCAGTGGAGTGTAACTGATATCTGCTATTGCAACTATAAATGTATTCAATATGAATGCTTAAGGAGTGGAGTTTATCTTAAATTGTAATTCCTATAATCAGTCTTGACAGTATTTACATAGAAAGTGGAAACTGAGTATAATATAAGTATTTTTGTGAATCAATTTTTAAATTATTTTTCTAATAATGATGCGAGTATTCAATATGATTATCATTACATGGTCACCCTGTGTCTTATGGAAATATGACCTTCATTGGTCACCCTGTGTCTTATGGAAGTATAATGGACCTTCATTGGTCACCCTGTGTCTTATGGATAATGACCTTCAGTGGTCACCCTGTGTCTTATGGAACTATGACCTTCATTGGTCACCCTGTGTCTTATGGAAGTATAATGACCTTAATTGGTCACCCTGTGTCTTATGGAAGTATAATGACCTTCATTGGTCACTCTGTGTCTTATGGAAGTATAATGACCTTCATTGGTCACCCTGTGTCCAAGTTTTTATCGACCCATTTCGTGTTTCAATAATACAACTATATTTCTGTGTGTCCTGAAAATTGTCGCACACCCTGAAATCATCGATAGCATTTTCAATCTGATGAAATTTTAAATCGGTCGGCACCCAGTGTCCTCTTAACTAGGTGCACCCTGTGTCTATCTGTGCATTTGCCTTTTCATATTTTACTGCTCGCGTACAAAGCAGCTTTAGGTTATGATTTATGCTTGGTCACCCTGTGTGTACCATGCGTGCTCAACCTTGGTTCGTGCTCCATAGGAGAGAAAGCAAACCCCGGAGAGATACACATAGACGTCTCGGGGGTGAGGCCCGGTACATCGATTTCGGGTGTTTTACCGTACTCCATGTATTCCTCGCCTTCTTCGTCCTGAAAAGAATAACAACACTTTTAGTTTCCTTTGATCGCCAAGGACGAGCAAACTGGAAACAACACAGGAAGCCCAACACAAATGTTTCTGAGAAAAGATTTAACCTGTTTTCACTCAGATCTCAATTTTCTTGTTGTACGCGGGATGTGTCTTGTGAGACATTCTCCAACTTGTAACACAACATTGTTGACCGACACGCGTGAAAAACGTCTGCGCATGCTCTAAGTCCGTATACAAATTAGTCAAAAGCGTCTTCGTGCTATTGTGAAAATATTCAAATTTGACTTTCACACTTGCCTGAAGAATAGTTTTTACAAAATGCCAAAACTTAGAGTCAGTTCTCAAAACTTAAGGTTAATTCTTTCATATTGTCTTTATTAATACAGTATCTTGGTCCCACAAAAGTATACCCATGAAATTTTTTGTATACTCTGAGAAAACAAAAATTTATTTTCTCACTAAAACTCTTGGAAATTCTCGGAAAGCGTGCGGAAAGGCACACATGCGCAAACGTTTTTCTCTAGTGTCTTGTTGACCGACATGTAGCAAAATTTTGCCCATCAGTATTATCGCACCTTCAATACGAACTGACCTATATCTTATGAAGGTACGGATGCCATACATACCTCACTCTCAAAATGTTTTGTTTGCTCGTTCAGTTCATCATGGATGTCTGTTTCTTCTTCTATCCCTTGCCATTCTTGATAGAGAGGCTTGATAAATTTGCCTGACCTAAAGCGAAGTGTGAACAGGGTTGACAGTTAAACCGACTTTTAGCGCGAACAAACCTCGAGCATGAAGCTCCACGCATGCACAAGGGGGTGTCACAAGAAGCAATGTGGTCATTCGACAATCGCTCTATCGTTGTGAGAGCATCATGACCAGCAATGCCGGTTACTGACGAGTTGCTTGATGCGCGCAACTTTACAATGTAGTCATACGACAATCTCTCTATCGTTGAGAGAGTATCGTGACCAGCAATGTTTCTGACGAGTTGCTTGATGCGCGCAACTTTACGATGTAGTCATACGACAATCTCTCTATCGTTGAGAGCATCATGACCAGCAATGCCAGTTACTGACGAGTTGCTTGATGCGCACAACGTTAACAATGTAGTCATACGACAATCGCTCTATCGTTGAGAGAGCATCATGACCAGCAATGTTACTGACGAGTTGCTTGATGCGCGCAACTTTACAATGAAGTCATACGACAATCTCTCTATCGTTGAGAGAGCATCATGACCAGCAATGCCGGTTACTGACGTTTTGCTTGATGCGCGCAACCTTACAAAAGTTAAACGTGATTCAACTAATGCTACTTTGACGAGTGTCGACATGCCACGATAACTGGTTAACTATTCACAATTTTTCCATACATCGGTTCACTGGTCACAGACAAAGTATTGAATCGAAGCTTCAAGGTAGATTCAAAGGATTGCATCCTTGCAGCCTCTACTGAATGCTTTGTGTTTGACCAGTGAACCGATGTATTAAAAGTGGTGAATCCTACCTGCGCAGAAGATAAGGATCAAAGGGGAAAAAAGAATCGAGTTGATTGAAGACTGTAAGACGGGAGACGACTTTATTGGACTGTGTTGCTACGGGCAACAAGGACCGTTTGTTCCTCTCGATGACTGTATAGCATAACAAGATCTCGTATCGCCTGACAAAAGGAAGAAAAAGAAAATATATGAAAAGGCATGGACTAAGGTCAAACATCGAAGTTCATATGAGCCGTACGCAATGAAAATAATAGATAAAAAGGCGGTCTTCTTTGATGTCATTAGGTTCGGCTCATGTGAAGTTCGTTCGACCTTTGACCTTGACTATATTATGGATTACAAACACCGCGCACAATACAACGATAAAACCAATCTATATGTTGGAACTAATCATTACAAAGAGAACTAAGAACAAACTCCTATTGTAAGGAGTTGTGGAAATACATGACCGACTAGGGTCGCCAACAAATAATTCCGCCATCAGCCAAGGATTACTGTGCAAAGCAGGGCCAGATCTAGGATTTTGTTCAGGGAGGGTCCCACATGTTACTGAAATATTTGTGACATATTTCTACAGACAGGACAAACATACCTTGTGACATGCGCGAACAGATTCACGATGGTCGGTAGACAAACCTGAAATCAATAAAACTATAGTCATATATGTTGTAGGTGGTTGTGTTTCTGGACTCATGCATTATCTTCATACCTTTAGAGGGTTCAGTCGACTGGTTATTATTCTCTCGAAATTCAGCCTTCTCACGAACTTGTGGCCTGCCAATAAAAATGAAGAAAATGATGATGATGAACAAGAACAAGAATAAGAAGAGAATAGTAAGAACAAGAAATACAAGAGTAGCAAGAACAAGAAGAGGAAGAAGAAGAAGAAGAAGAACAACAACAACAACAAAGAGAACAAGAATAAAAAGAAGAAAATTACAAAACGGAACGTTTAAAAAGAATTAAAGATTAGTTAAAAAAATAAGTATAACTGATAGACTTACCGTCTTCTAGCTCCAAAAGAGAACGATGGCGAAACACAAACATGTAAAACAGAGCCTGTGCGAAAACAAATAATACCAAAGATAAATTAAGAGGGGCTGTAACGAATGAATGAAAAACGAAAGTATGAATAAAAAATTGAATGAGTGGGAAATGAAAAATGGAAAAATGAACGCATGATACGATGGAAAAATGGGTGGATGAACATATGGATGGATGGATGGGATAGATGGAATGAAAAACAAATGGATAATTGGCATGTATTGATGGATTGAAAAGGAATAGATGGAATGAATGGATTGAACTGATGGTAAAAAAAATTTCATAGATTATACTAGAAGATTTTTTTTTTCCATCAAGTATAGGATACCTACCTGACAAACAGAATAAAATGGGCCATGCTTTGCTGCATCAGGACCGGAACAAGATGCATCGTGTATATCAATGTAGCTATGATAAACAAGATAAAAAAGTTCAAAATTTACTGCCGTATCTACTTAGACCTCTGGGGTGTAATGTTTTCCCATTTCAGACCACATGTCATTCTCTTGAGAATAAGATTCTTTGTCTGAGTCGTACCCATATTCATGTATCTTCTCATGCGCAACCGTTAAACAAAGAAATAATACTCTAGGGAATGACATGTGGTCTGAAATGGAGAAACATTACGCCCAAGGTACAGAAGTCTGTTCCAATCAAGGTACAAAGAGATTGAACACGACACTTACCAGTGGACCCAATGCGTTAACAGCTCCAGACAAACCTTAACAGTACTGTTCAATACAATGAAAAAATTCATTAACCATGGGAAAAAATACAATATTCTGATTGGCCTATGTTGAATCATGGATCTTTTCTTTGCCGTGATTGGCTAATGAGTCAGGGTTTTTTCTTTATCAAGAGAAGAACAAAAAGAATGAAAATGGAAAGGATGAAAATGGGAAGAAAGGAACATAAGAAGAAAAATTGTAAATAGATTTTATCAGCAGGATAGTTTTCATATTATAGTTTTATTTACTTTCTTGATGTGAATGCAGGGGTAGATCTAGAGGAGGGGTGCAAAGGGTGTGCATCCCCTGGGTTGACTTTGTGCCTCAACTTTGAAGATAACCAATACAAATTAATGTTTTTTCCTTTGATCATAAGTGGTGCACCCCTCCCTGGGTTGATTTGGTTTCTTACTTTCAAGATAACCAATACAAATTAATGTTTTTTCCTTTGATCATAAGTGGTGCACCCCTCCCTGGGTTGATTTGGTTTCTTACTTTCAAGATAACCAATACAAATTAATGTTTTTTCCTTTGATCATAAGTGGTGCACCCCTCCCTGGGTTGACTTTGTTTCTTACTGTAGACTGATTCCATAAGTCATACTTTTGCTCCTTTGTGCTAGGTGGTCAGTTAACTAGCGACTGACAACCTGTGAGCAGGAAAAAATCTAGCAGACAGTGAACTAGGACCAAGTTAGGGAATCAGTCTACCACAACTGCAGCTTTGCAGAAATCCAATATGTAATGACTTTCTCTTTCTTGGATGACATCATGTTTTTTTATTTTATTTTATTTTTTTTGTGGGTGCCCTTCCAACACAGTAGAAAGTTCTTCTATATCTTAAGCTGAAACAACTTACCATACAAGAAAAACATGCAATAATTACATGTCAAATTAATTTTTTTGCTGTCATTGATCCATTTCAGACAAAAACAATATTAATGTGTAAATTATTACAGTGATTGACTTTCACTGACTTGAACATTTTAACATTTGTATGATATGTTAATATGGGACATTCATGTTATGAGTTTGTGATGATTTTGTTCAGATCATAATTATGTATATTTATGCCAGTCCAAAAATCTAAATTCAAAGTTTGGGTTATTATCCTAGATCTGCCCCTTGAATGGATGGGATCACACTAAGATGTGAATCCCATTTTCCATTTCACAGAAAGATAGGAAGGAATAAAAGAGGTGACAAAAATTGGGAAAAAATTAAAAAGAGACAGGACTACTGACCTGACCATGATGTACTTGGCTCTAGCTACAAGACTAGCTATGTAGGCAGCACATGCCTGGCGTATTATAGCTGGGGTGTTGATGTCCTCAATCTAAAATCATAGGTAGAGATGTAACATGGACAGATCCAGGGGAGGAGTGCAGGGGGTGCGCACCCACCCCCCTCAGAGAAACTTTGTCACCCTATTTTGAAGATACCTATACGAAATATAGGTATAAATTTTCACAATTTTATACAAAATAATGTTTTCTTTCTTTGGTTCTGAGGGTTGCACCCCTCCCTGGGCTGACTTTGTGCCCTGAGAAAAATTCTGGATCCACCCCTGTGCAATAACTATAATACTGGTAGCAGTAGTAAAATGATGCCGTCATGCATACAGCTGAAAGAATGAAGTTTTATGGGAAGCGCATGTGGCTGGTAAGCAGTTTAAAATCTTGGCATTGAACATTCAACATTACCTTTTTCCAGCAAAAATCAAGGAATGAATTCACAAATGTCTGGGGGGAAAATATAACAGTCAAGATGATTGACATATCTTTAGGAAAATACTTTAATAATGTCATTTATCCCACACCATAGAAAATACAGCCAATCAGAATGCAGGAAAGCTGTATATTCGTCGGTATTTCACTCTTCCTTCCCATCATCCAATAGTCATTAAATCTACGCATTTGTATTTTCTATGGTGTGGGATAAAACGGTTATACAATGGTTTCTCGTGGCATACTGTGGATATCCCACTCGTCACTTGTATTTTCTTTGTATACACACTTGCCTAAAGGCTCGTGTGTATACTAGAAACTACAAGTGACTTGTGGGATATCCACATTATGCCACTCGAAACCATTGTATAACTAGTATGTATTATGAGAAAAGTACTTATTTTTATTTACCTGATCTAGACTACAGAGGTAGAAAATAGCAAAATGTACATGACAACTGGCGTGAGTAGGAAGAATGATTTTATCAAACACCTGGAAAAGATAAATTATTAGTAAGAATATAATAGACCTTATTAAATGTATTCTCATGTATAAGACTTTGAATAGTCTGACACCAGAGTATCTCGCCTCCAAATTTATTGACCAGAAGGACGTTACTACTTATAGCCTGAGAAATTCAGAAAAAAAAAATTAGCAGTCCCACAGCCGCATACCGAATACTTTAAAAGAAGTTTTAGTTATAGCGGATCGGTACTGTGGAATAATCTGACACTAAATATAAGACAAGCATCATCTCTGACAAGCTTTAAATCTCAAATACGTTGTCACTCATTTTGAAACAATATTATTATTGCACGGCGTCCTGGTAGAGCAGGTTTTTATTTTAACTTCTTTTATTCCTTTTCTCCTATTATTGTATTAGCTTTAGCTTTAGATTAGTTAATGGTTCCCTTTAAATATATATAATTTATTGTAATTATCCTGAAGGACCCACCGTGGGTAAATAAAGTTATCTATTTATCTATTTGTTGTGGTGCAATATTTTTTCAATTTCAGAACATGTAGGGACCACGGAGCAGGGAGGGGGGGGGGGGGGCTGGAGGGCTATAGCCCCCCTCCAATAATGGGAGCATGCCCCCAAACCACTAGGTCTTCCAGTATTTGGTGGTCTTTAGCCCCCCCCCCCCCCCCCCCAATCGAAGTTATTAGCCCCCCCAATTAATATTATGCTCTGCAGTCCCTGACATGACCTATCAAGACTGGACACAGGTAGCCCACAGACATGGGGAAGGACGAGAAATAACAAGACAGAGTTAAGGAGAGTTTATACTTACTGTCATTAGTTGATTAAATATTTCTGTACTTGCGTCAATAAGATAAAGGCCTAAAAGTTAATAAGATCATAAAGTAATAATATCAATAAATGTCAAATAAATATTTAGCAATTATTCGCCGAAGGCGAAGTGATTATCGATGAATATTTACCGAGCGGCGAGTCTTCGAGCTGCGAGGTAAATATTCATCGATAATCACAGAGTCTGAGGTGAATAATTGTTTTAGTATAAATAAAAAGGTGATTATTTCAAAAAAGAAAGAAGGAAACAACATTGAAAGTGAAAATATTTTATTTTTTAAAAGCACAACGGTCACGCTGACAGCCATTTTGTCCGAAAAGGTGATTATTGGCTGATAATCCGAGATAGAAAACCAATCAGAGCGCACGATTTTGTATAATCACCTTTGTATTTATAATAAATACACATAACAAGAACAAATAATACTTTGTGCTAAATCACTCATTCATTCATTTGCCCAATTATTCATTCATTCACTCCTTTATTGGTTCACTTTGTGTTTTAATGTCTTGACAGATAGTCCAAATATGGGACCCAACATGGGACCCAACATGGGACCCAACATGGGACCCAATATTTGACCCAATATTTGGCCCACATTTGACCCAACATTTAGCCAACATTTGACCCAAGACGTGACCCAACATTTGACCCCACATTTGACATGTGACTCAACATTTGACCCAACATGTGACCCAACATTTGACCCCACATTTGACCCCACATTTGACATGTGACCCAACATTTGACCCAACATGTGACCCACAGTGTTGGCAGACTATGACAAACAGTCCCAACATTTGACCCCAAAAATGTTTCCTTAATTCAGATGATGGATAATTTACAGATACACAATTAAATATAAATTTCCTTACCATCTACAAAACACATTTCTTTCATATAATTGAATACAATTTCCATTAATTTATCTAATGTTTCTGCCATTTCATTCTCCACAATGATCTTTGATCCATCATCTTTTGTGCTCTCTTTTTTCATGCATTCCTAGCAGAAAAGACAAGGATGTTATTTCTTTTATTTAAGGGAAAAAGGGTAGTACTTTTGCTTCCTTTTCCAGCAATACTGCACTGACAGAATATATAATACAGACTAGTTGTTGCATATTGCAAGTGAAGGGCTGTGAGTATGTGCAGAATGCACATTTATTTAAATTCTATAAATACACCTTATTTTGTTGTTAACAATTGCTAAGTTGTTATCATTTACAAATGTTATGATTTTTAAAGACTTGCCACCCCTAAATAAGTGCAACCACCAAAATACTAAAAATTTAAAGAATGCTGCAGGACTTAATTGCGTTAATTCTGTAGGCAAAGAATACAGCTCTGTCAGTATGACTCCAATTTTTTATCATTACTATTACATACCCCATGGAATTTCCAAATTAAATGTAACAATAACCCAGTTTCAAGAGAATGAAAATACCCCTCCCCCTATCCTCCCAGGGACATGAACATAACAGCTAACATACCAGGTCCACTTCAAATTGAGTATTTTCTTCTTCTTCTGGTTCATCCAATTCATGACGAGGAACTTCAACCTTAAAAATAGTTATTTCAAACATTTTTTTAATAAGTCTTAACAGGTACATTTTCATTGGAATCTTGTGATGAAGCTAGTAGTTTCTGATAGTCACTCCGACTACATTTTTCTTTCCTTTTTCTCACAGAATAATTGTGTCCAATCATCGTTTCCATGATTGAACTGGGTGGAATCATTATGGAGGAGTGCAACCTCTTTACCCTTCCATGACCTTCCCTCCAATGTGACTGATGCTCATTATCAGTGGTGTAGTGAGAACCCCGGATCTGTGGGGCACCTAGAATAAAAACTAATTATTATGGCAAGAATTTGGGGGGCACATGGCCACCACCTCCCTCCCTATGCCAGTGGCATTGCCATCAAACATTAAAGAAAAAAAGACTCAACCCAAAAAAAATTATGGGGGGGGGGGGGGGAGAGGGGGGAGGCAGCTGCCCCCTCGCTACGCCACTGCTCATTGTTGTTTATTCAAAAAAAAAAACTTGAAGGGCTGATTAGTCCCTTAACAAATCTTTATTTTGCTTCTTACATCTATTTTGGTGACATGGTTGATAACACATTCAAGAGCATCTGGCCGTAGTGATGGCAAGTATTGTGTGATATGTAGAAAGTTCTTCACATAACTTGTCTGAGAAACAAGTAAAACAAGATAAAATTCAATATTTCATTAATTTTGTAGTATTTCTAAAACAAATAATTTCACTGGAAAAAATTAATATGGATATCAGGTTGAAATAACCCATTTTTGATATCCTGGTTCAGTGATCAAGCACAAAGCAATTTAAGGCAAGGCTCTGGGGAATAAAAGAATTTATCATTTTTAAAATTTTTCCATCATTTTCATTGGCCAAAAGAACTGCAAATGACTGCCGTTTTGCTGCAAATAATGAGGGGGATGTAAGGGTTCGCGATGATCATGCAGTATTACTCTATATCTGACAGATGCAGTTTTACAGTAATTCAAATTTTAAACTGTGTCATAATTGTGGTTTTACAAGACTATGCAGTTTGTGGTTATAAACATTGGGCTGCAGTAATCAGTGAAAAAAAGTCGATGTGGTCTGTCTTAGTAAATGCAAGGCCAAAGCAAGTGTTGAGGTATTGCGGTTTTTTACTTTTTTCTTTACGGTTTTGTGGTATTCAAACTCCTCTCATGTGCAGTAACATTGATTTGTCAACATGAATCACTTCCCTGAAAATGTACATGTAAATAAAACAGACTTTGTTGTTATTTGGCTGGTGCTTCCTGACCCATCAAAGATTAAAAAATAAAAAAATAATTTTTAAATATTAGGTTGACTCCACTGTTTCTCTGGAGCCTTGTATGGAATTGCTTGCCGTGTGATCACTCAACCAGAATATCAAAAGTGGGCTGTTAGTGAGGGTTTATTGATGAGCTTACTTGATATACACTGTGTTTCTTAATGTATGGGAAATGATCAGAGAGAATAGGTAGCAAAAACTTAGGTGTTCTAGAAAAAAATAACAATGGTAATTAATACAGGAATAAATAATAAATAGAAGATGAAAACAAGAATGAAAACACACAAGAAATGGCAAGACAGACAGACAGACAGACAGACACTAAATCCTGGTTCACACTAGTGTCTGGATCAGAATCGAAAGCAACATATGCAGACAAAGTATTGCATTTCACACTTTGGTGTGAAAAAAGACAAGCACTCTGTTAAGCAGTACGCTACTTAGTCTGCATACAGTCATTTGAAAAAACGTTGTCGCCTAAAGACAGATAGACAGATGGACAGACAGTTTAAAACTTACGTTGGCACAATTTCAAGAATAGCCTGCAGCCCTTCATGTGCATGGTTGAAAATGTTCTGTTGTTCTAAAAGAAAAAAAATCATCCACTTATAAACTGCCTTTTTTTTTGGACCATATCATTCCCTTGAATATGATTTTTTCTTTACTGTATTTGTACTGTAATAATTAATATTATAATATTTAGGGTCCCTCTGGATAATACCTGCCTTTTGGCTGAATGGACTTCCTATTTCCCTGCATGTCTATCTGCCTAACTGTCTATCTGTCTGTCTGTCTGTCTGTGTCTACAGTATCTATCTAGAGAGTCCTTTTATTACTAACATTTCATTGCAGGATGTAACATTACGGTATCTAACAAACACAAAACATTACAATATATTACAGTCAAAACAGCTCAAGCGTACCCCCCTAGAATTCATTAATGATTTCATTATTCAAATAATGAGTTGATTATTCACTCTGAGTTTTTATTAAAAAATCCAAAATCCAAACTATACATTCATTTCACAACTAAAATTCTAAGGCATGGCCTTTCTGGGGAGTTTTTCTACCTTGGCATGGCAATTGTTGAAGAATCTAATCAAAACTTAGGTAGAGTCAGAGTGAATAATGAACTCAATATTCGAATAATGAAATCATTAATGAATTCTAGGGGAATAGGCTTGAGCCATTTTGACTGTAAGTACAGTTAACATACTTTCCATATTGATATCTTTTGGTTCTACTCCTTTAGGAATTGCTGTAAATTTGCAATACAGTACAATTTATTAGAATCAACAAACATATTTTACCTTGTGCAGTCTGATGGTATGCTAATATAGATCTATTAGTCATATATAGTATTAATGGGAGGGCGACTTAACAATTGTCCTCGAGTCCGAATGGTCTACGAGTCAATAGCCCATGAGGCCGAAGGCTGAATGGGCTATTGACTCGTAGGCCATGAGGGCGAGAGGTCTAATTGTTTTAGTAAAAACCTACTAATCGGTCCAATAAAAGGATGCAAAAAGTTTTGGATTTTGCTTTAAATATATATTTTTTGGTTTTCAAAACCGGCGCTTTTTGATACTAGAGGTCTATCACTAATAGACCCCTAGTAGCTCAGCCAATCACTGGGCTTGATTGGTGATAGACCATTAGTAGGTTTTTTCTAATTTCTATTAGTATAAACAAACTCATGGATTATCACAAATCCTGCATTCTGATTGGGCATGCTGCTATCATAGATTTATTAGAGTGGTTTTCATATGAGTGGGAAACAATATAGCAAATTCGTAGCTGAGCTGTAGCTGTACCAATGATATCTTATGGTAACCATAACTATGTGCTGTGATTGAATTACTGGAAGACAATTGGAAGCCATTTCAATTTTACTGCATGTCGTACCATGCACATACAGTAAGAGAGTACCATATACTTTGCACTAATAGGAAAGCCGCCCTAGTGATAGTCCTGTATAGAGGGCTTTTCTCTATTAGTACATGTACATGCTATGGACTATTACTAAAAGACCCATTGTAGCATAGTACATGTTAGTACATGCATAGTACATGCTTAATACACTGTGTAGCATAAGAAACATGTTCTTGTTATAAGCCTGTATCAAGGACAAAAATATTGGAGGACCCTTAAAAATCTTCAGTGTTCAATATAGAGTACACCTGAAATTAATGGAGTGACCCCCTCCCCCAGTACAGGCCTGTGTTAGATGAACATACTTGGTTGAAAGAGTTTTGTTAACATCCTTAGGCAAGCCCTCAGGTAATATGTCTGTGCCGACACAAGTGACATGAGGAATTCTACAAATTCATCTGCAGTCTCATCATCTGCATTTGCCCAGTTTACTCTCTGTAAAAATAAACTTGTATTAGAAATATGAAGATTTACTGAAGAATGCTTTGATCAATGCAATGATGTATTGAACAAGTAGAGACCAGACAGACAGACAGACAGACAAACAGACATATAGACAGACAGATAGACAGACACACAGACAGATAAACAGACAGACAGATAGAAAGACAGATAGACAAACAGACAGACAGACAGACAGATAGACAGACAGATAGACAGACAGACAGACAGAAAGACAGACAGACACACGACACACAGACAGACAGACAGATAGACAGACACACAGACAGACACACATACATAAATTGACAAACAAACATAAAAACACAGACAAAAAGGCAGGCAAGTCTATGCTGAAGCAATAATAACGGTCACAACAACCCTCACTGATTATTTTCATAAACATGCAAACCCTATAGTTGCCCATTTGAATTTGGTTTTTCACTGCCGTCAATCAAAAATATAAAAGGTACCGACTGCATGATTAATTTTGATTGACAGCAGCAAAAAACCAAATTTCAGTGTGCAGCTCCCAGCTACTGAGTTTGGTTCCTGAGTTCACATGTCTATGAAAATGGCAGTAAACGCCCAACCTGAATCCATTGTAGCTATGTACAGTATAGTTATAATTACCAGTATTGTTCCAACAAGAATATCACATTTCTTTGTAAGAGATGAAGCACATCTTCTAAGTGCTTTGAGGTAGCGTCTAAGGTGAACAGACTAGAAATAATATTTTTTAAATCAGTAATCATTCAATGTGTCCCTTGGGACTCACCCCTTGCCATAGTATACATCCCAGTGGTAAGCTTATCCACAAGGATTTGCAAGAGTCGCAAAGTTTATTCAAAGTACATTGTAAGATTATTATTCTTTATTACTGTACATGTACCTTGAGTGATGGGTCTCCAAGCTTTTGAACAAGAGCATTGTATTCCTTCTGTTGACCCTTGAAAATAAAACAATCATGGTTAATGGTAGACATCAGTCGGTGATACATACACAAGTTGTTCACGTCAAACTTAACAACAACAATAGCAATTCTTCATGTGATGTAAGCCTTTGTCATTTATGTACTAACCAACTGGTGATTGATTGGCTGGTAAAACAAAGAAACTTCTGAAGAGCTTTTGTGAAAATGGTTGGCATATTAACATCACAATGATACATTTATTGACTAATGGCTGCAGTTTTAAAAATGGCCTTCCTATATAAGCTTTGGATTTGATTAGTTGTTGCACATCACTACTAGCACTCCATTATATTCTATAATTTCCATTTCATTTCATCCCATTCTATTTTTCTGCTACAATAACAACAACAATATCGTGGAGCTCAGAATTTTTTTCCATTTCACAGTATGGTACGATTATATACACATTTCATTCCAACATCATACGCATATTATGTTTATCGTATATTTCCTTAGACATTTCTGTGATTGTTGCATATACAGTACGTTTGTCACAATATACCCACACTAACGACCTTACTCGCCATTAGAGTCTCCCGTAGCTCAGTGGCAGAGTGTTCGACTAGTATACGGAGGGTCGTGGGTTCGACTCCCATCTGGGGCTCAGAATTTTTTCTGAGTCCATTTCACAGTATGGTACAATTATATACACGAATATACACATTTCATTCCAACATCATACAGTACATGTACGCGTATCATGTTTATCAACAACAATATCATTTGCATAAAGGCTAGCAGCAACAACATTAATAATAATTAGAATAATATTTAATATTCAATAATGTTAATTAAAGTTAAGAATGTTTTAATGAATTTTTAACTCCAATAAGCTTATGTTCTTCATGTTGTCTTAAAATTAAGCTTATTTAGACAAATATTTGACCCACGTGCAAGCTTATATCATATATATATACCATCCACATTCAAACTTAAACAAATATTTCACCAGCCTCGATAGCAAAAGCATATAATATCCATTTACCTTTGAAAAATTTTCCAGGGCTTGGTTTATGATCAAAGAGCTGACAAGAACAGCAGAGTTGGTTTGTACTTGACCAACTGTTGTGCTCGACGAAATATTCGTGTCTTCCTTACACTCCGAAATGTTTACTGAATCCAACTCTGACGAGTTTTCATCGGAATCTTCGTTATCGTTGGACATTTTAGCCACTCTTTTTTCTTGTGAAGGCAGCAGTTTTATTCATTTCACGTTGAAAAAGGTGGAGAAAGTTTGGATATTTTTTGAGAATTTCAGTGATTTTTGTGGTGCAACCATTGACGACCGTCTGGGGAATGAGTACGAGTACCCAGACCCCTAGCACGGGATATTGCCACAGTTAGCCCAAAAGCGAATTGGGAAACTAGTGATGAATATCACTAGTAAATGTTTGTAAAATAAAAAAGAAATTATCTGATTTCAACTTTTATAAGTCAATTTTCGCAGGCTTCATGACAGTCACACCTAAGTCTTGCAGCGACGTCACAATTTCAGCTGACTGGCCACCAGGTATACGACCCCCCCCCCCCCCACCCCCAGGAACTTCTTGCTCTTCTTGTCGAAAAATCAGGCGAGATAGGAAGAATAACCAATGGGTTGACCAGTCAATCGCTAAACCAATAATTTCGAAACCAATCACGATCGAGTTTTTCAGTTTTTATTTGTTACAGTTTTTTTTAGTAACATTTACAATCAACAAGTGTACGATTCATAGGCCTTTTCTAAGTTCGATAAACAGGATGCATTGTGGTCTAGCTAGGGCCCAAACCGGCAAGGGCGGATTCAGGGGGGTTAATTGGGTGACTAGTCACCCCCTTGGAGTTGAATATAATAAGAATAAAGGATAAGATAGACCAAAAAAGCCATTGCGATGTCTTGCTTGGTACCAGTCACCCCCCTTGAAATCATTCTGGATCCGCCACTGACCGCTGACCGCACCATATAAACCATATGGTGACTGAAAGTATGTTTTTCCGTGCCTACACAAACGGACAGCACGACCCCTCAGAAATACCCCCGCCCCCCGCACACCCAGATGGCTCTCTGGCTTTACTCGGTTGCTCATGCCTATACTAAAATGCACTAAAATAGAACCCTGGCTACGTCACTGGTAGACCACAATGCAGATCGAGCGATCTCGTTGATTGAACTCGGAAAAAGGTCTACAGACATTGTCGACATACGGCTTTTACCGCCATTGAAAGCAAAATTCATTAGGTCAGGTCATGTGATCATTTGGGTGTCATATTGGAGTATGAGTTGACTACCTGTATAAATCAGCTCAATTCTTGATGTTGGATTGGCGTCAAATGACAATACTAGTAATATCAGGCTTACCACAGGACCGTGAAATTCAAGAAACCGGCGAGAGATGTAAATTAAATCAGTCATTATCATGCTCTAGTTAGTGCTCAATTAATATTCAATGATTCGACCCGGGGGGGGGGGGGGGGGTTCCCCACATATAGAAGGGCGGGGATGCTCGTCGTCGCAGTCATAACAATCGCAAGTTTCATCCCTAAATCAAGGGCACTAGGACACCTAAAGTGGTTGGATTTCTTTAGTTTTCCACCGATTATTTGAATCAAATGAACGTCATACTTGTTTACTTATCTTGTGTTTGTGTTCTTTTGCTGCTGAAATGTTGTTTTACTCCAAAGGTCAAAGGGTACTTTTAATGCTACTGAAGGTGAATTTGATTAACTATATTAACGATCCGGCGGTTAAGTATTACTGACGTAACGAACATCGCGCGGTCGCCAAGTACGAAGCGGTTATTCAAACCCTTTGACCTTTGGACCTTTGACCTTTGGAGTTATGATGTGTAAACATAGGGAGAAGAATAGAGAAATTAAACCAAGACTAAAGTTTAAAGGAGAAAAAAAACCCAACAGCAAGGTAATGAAATTTGCCGATAGGAACCGGTCCTTTTCATCGCCTGGGGGAGAGAGGGGTCGGAGGTTTCTTGTTTCAAAATCATAAAGATTAACTGATTCTCTCCCCATTAGGCACTATTTTGTTATCATCCTGCCGCACTAGTGGTTGCTACTCTCTCATCTTTGCATGTCTCTTCTCCCCCTACCCCCTCAACCCCCCCCCCCCCCCCCCCCGTCTCAAGGCGATAACTAATGACTAGTCCCCTATTCTTGCTCTACTGCTGGGCTACCTGTGCTAAGGGTAAGGGCGAATCATATCGTTTTGTATCTTTACAACAGAAACTGTGTGATATGGACTAATGTCGAAGAAATTCAACTTGTCATGCAGTTTATCGTTATTGGAGCAATAACTTACTTTTCGTGTGATGTTGGTTGCCATAGCAAAATATTTGTCGTCAGTTTCTTTTGCTGAGCCAACCAACATGGAAGCCATGTCTTTTCTTATTTCAATAAGAAAAATGATTTTAAAAAATCATTTCCCAAAGTTAGCGCACAAACATTTGGTAAGTATCCCCTACACGATTATTGCCTTTGGTGCCATCGTCACATCTGTAGTCACCATCGATAAAGGATAGTACACGTGTACTAGGCCATACAGCTGGACGATTGTATGGTCTTAATGTGCCAGTTGAGCCAGAATGTCCCCATGTATTGGTATTTAAACTGCCTCCTTTCTGGCCCCATTTGGCGCAGTTGACTGCAAGCCGTGATCGGTCATCTGGTAGACGAACGAATGAATTACAAGCTGTTGCATATGGGGAATTGCTTACGATTAAGTACCTTAAAGAAAAGAGAGATAATGTCGAGTGAGGAACATACATAAACATAGTAAGTTAGTACTCAATGTGAGTAGCGAATTGGTCAGCTAGTATTAGCATCAATATGCCATACGGCGTCCCATACGGCTCAATCAGCAATAAATCTATATTTTTATAGAGCTTTTAAGTGTGACGTCAATCGAATGAAAAAACTACTTCCAGCTCCAAAACGAAAAGCAGTTTTATAAAGATTTTGTAAAGAATTGTTTCAGATGGATATTAAATAATTCAGAATAATACTTCGCTATATTTTAGCGGTTTTTTTTGTGAGCATGCGCAGCTGGACCAGGAAATACGCCACAACTTAACAGCTCCATAGGGCTAAATTGCTGACAATGCGTTCTAAATACCTCACAGCGTCGTATCCCGAATTCTTCTTGGCCGTCATGATGTGAACTACTCTACCAACATAAACTTTACGGCAGTAGTACCGTAACTGGGTGAACCCCATGTCTTGTTTGAGCTGCAGAAGTGCAGGTTGTGTGACGAACTGATATCTTCCTGGATTAGAAATGTCACGATAACTTGAAAGTCCAGTAGAGGAACTGCTTGGAGGTGTTTTGTCTAAAGTCAACTTTTTGATCAAAGTCCAACCGCCTGTCAAAGATTGATTGTAACTGTAAAACAAATGAATGGGGTTCCTGTGTTGCCTGGGTTAATCTAGTATCACAGGGAGCCCATGCATGCATCAACCCAACACATCTTACCTCCGTCAGTGGTCATGTCACAGTACACAGTGAATGGGGTTAGTTTGTTGCCTGGGCTAATCCAGTATCTTCCATCTCCAGTGTCTTGTCCAGTCCATTTGATGTTCAGACATGAATGACCTGGGAAGCTTGACGATGAACCATTTGATCCTGTTAAATAATGAACAAATATTTATCATCCTTTGAATTGCACTTTTTCATAGGAGAAATAACCTTGTATCGCATAAATCATGGAGAATTATGGAGAAAAAGTCTTTATAAGAGTTAGTCTACGTACCGAACCAGGTCTCACAGTGTTCACCGATGTATCCAGGTTTACACAGACACTCGTAAGAATCTGTACATTCATCGATGCCACACGTGCCGCTATTTTGACAAGGAGAAGAAGCGCACACGGGTAAAACCTGAAAATGGAACATCACAACTTAATGCCCATCTACACGCTGCGATTGTCGGTCTGATTATTCATCAGAATACGTCGGGGGGGGGGGGGGGGGGGGGGACTTGCGTATACTTTAGTGCGCCGATTCAAGCCTGATTTGAATTTTAAAATCTGTCCAACATGAAAAAAGCTGTGTTTAATCCGCTTTAAGGACGTTCATGTTCATTGTTCGTACGCATCCTTTCTACGCACGAGCTTTGTGTGCAGTGCTCATCGTGATGACGTCATTGTTTTGATGGGCAAAATATCAAAACTGAAACAAGTCTTTTTTGCTTCAAACATTTACTATTATTTTTAAAGTAGTTTATAATACAGTGAACTCCCTTAAATTAATTAATTAATAATAAATAATAATTTATACTTACAAACTGTTCGGCGTCATAGTACGTAAAGCCTGACTTGATGACGTAATCAGACGGCGCGGATGTCTTTGTGTGGTTACTAAGCTCACATACGTGGAGTGGAGATCCTGTTTCTTGGTAATTGTACGACTTACAACCACTAGTTTGAAGACATTGGTCAGCACAGTGGAAACGGGAAGTGACGTCATGACTCGACATCACGTGACCACTCAGTGCTCGATCTAAGAAGAAATTTGAATTTTTTTTTGACAGTCTTCCCTTATCAAAGAAGATCAATGTAAAGCAAAGTTATTAAATCAATAAATTCGGAAATATCTAATCTGAAAATTAATTTTATGAAATTAAAACAATCCAGTACAGTTTTGTTTGTTTTTTACTGAAAGTAATTTCATAAAAGGAAGAAACCTTTTACCATACCTTTTTGGCCTTTCTTGAAGATCGCTCTCTTTTTACAAGTGCCTCTGTAAGGACCGAGAGCGTAGGACGCTACTGCGCATGTCAGAAGCACAAACACGGAAAGCTTTGTCTTTGACATTAATTATGCAAAGATTCTGCTGTGAATTAAAAGAAAATAAACTTGATACTGCGTGTATGTCGTGACTTTATATCAGGTTCTGGTACTACACCAACGTTTTTTTAATTTAACTTTGATTCTGGAGACATTTGGAAACTGAGGAAATCGTATGAACTTTTCATGCATATATCTATTTAATATCATTTGTTATTAAAGGAATACATTTACAAAGTAATACAGCTGAACCTAAATTTAGACACAAGGTATCCACAACAACTAGAGCAGTTTTCGTATCAGTGGGAAACGATACGGAAAATTCATAGCCGTACTCAGTGTAGCCGTTGTGATTGGAGGAATTACTTGAAGACAATGGGAAGCCATTTCAATGTTACGGCATGTCGTACCGTGTACGTGCTGTAAGTCAGTACCGTAGGTTTCCCACTCATACGAAAACCACTCTATCAAAGTTAACCAAGATAGATAGCTAACTTTGGGCTAGTGCAATTTGAGAACTTTCAACTGAAACATTACGAGTGCCTATTCAATTATAAATTTTCATTTAAAGTACATTCGGAAAAAAAAGTCATAAAAATAGTATATCGAGAAAAAACCTGTATCTTTGGCAAATTTTCTCCAAAAATATCTAATTAAGAACAATTAAAATGCATAATTTTTTCCCCTTTCGGCCGTTTTTGTTTGGTTTAAAGTTTGCTGCTGTTGGTCGAGTAATGTGTAACACAAGAATGCAAAATCCAGGATTTCACTTCCAAAGACAGGGTTTGAAATTCCCACAAGATAATTGGCTAAATGCGAGTTGAAAATTACAAATATCGAGTGAAAAGAAATTGAGCTCGTATTTTCTAGCTAGTTCTCTTTTTAGAAAATAATCATGAAACGCAAAGAAAATCAAAGAAAAACGAAGTCTTTGTGTTTGCGTTCATTCCATTATCTTGTAGCTGCTCAATGTACAAGGTGAATTTATCTTGTTACTAAAAAGTTTGAATTCTTACCCTGAAAGATCAGATTATGGGCACTGGGTAAGCCCGACCCTAGCTTCAGTATTTCAGCTAATCTGCGTTGGACAATGATGATCAAGTTCTCGTACGTATGGTATAAGTTCTGTATTCGAAAGT